>JARSSU010048968.1:0-34262 GCA_029619165.1 Eurosta solidaginis | reverse complement strand
CAATTTGTATCCATATGCGTGTGTATGTGTGAGCGGCTGATGATGACATGCGCTTGTGAGTATCTCTCTCTGTTGCCCCGCACGTATGTGTGCAGACAATAATTAATTTGTTTACTTACATTCAAGTGTAGCAGCTTGCTTTATTGTTGTTGTTGTGGCTTTATTTACTTAGTATCAGATTAGTGTTGGGAGTATCACTTAGTGTCACCAATATTCGTCACAATATGTATATTTATCTCAATTTCTTCATGCCATCGCTTAAAACCGTTATCCCATCAAAGCTATAATAGCCATATGTGTAAGTAAACGTTGCATATAAAATTTGTCTAGATCCCGAAGAATATCATCCTTCTAGGCCAATATTCTTACTCCCTTTGCATAAAAAAAAGGATAACCAAGCTCTTATACCTAATTCGACAATCGTATGGAATTGTCAGTTTTAAAAGTTTCCTTTTTATGAATAAGGGGGATAAAGTTCAGCAAATAATTATAAAGCTACTCTTACCTTACCGCGTTTGCGAGCCAAAATTCACATTTATAATAAGAAGATTATGGGTAGTGAGTACTTAGTAACGTTATTGAAAACTCAGTTTCTATATTTTCTATAAATTTATTGTATTGTGCCCAACTATGCCCAACTTATCACATAAACTTTCTCAACTTAATACCAAAATCCCAAAAAGCTGTTTATTTACCTTATTTACCGACACGAGGAGCGCATTCGCATGACGCACGAATTTTTTTGCCGAGTTTTACTATGAATTTGTCCGTGAAAGAAAACAATTGCCGCGACTATATTTTAGTAAATATTCACGTGAAGTTAGCGTGCCACCCTCAGAAAACCCCCTTAGAGACCAGTTAGGAAAATAATTCTTGCACGTGAATTTGCCACAGATAAGTGGCATATTTTATAAATTTGATATTTTCTACAATATAGTCGCGGCAAATTTTTTTGTTTCACGGATAAATTCATGGAAATTTTCCAATTAGGTATTTTTTTCTACGTAAAATTTGTCTTGCCAACTTCAGAGAGTTGTATCAGTGGATAACAGGCCGATGGTCTTCGATTATCCACTATAAGGGAAATTACTGATTTTGGTGTTGTATTTGATTGTAAATTTTTGTTTCAAACCCATTTGAATTACACAATTTCGAAAGAATATTCAACACATTAAAGCTTTTAACTATGATTTTGCTGATCCTTACAATTTAAAATTGCTATACACCTCTCTTGTACGGTCTAAACTAGAATACGATGTTTTTATCTAGAGACTATGCTGTAATTGTCACATTACCAGGCTTCAACGTGTGCAAAAAGTTTTTGTTCGCTTTGCCCTACGGTAGTTGCACTTCAATGACCCGATTATTTCTTACAGTAGTCGCTGGTTGCTTATTATCCTAAATTTGTTAGACAGCGAACGTTTTATTCGGTGTCTCATCTTTCTTTCGACTTAATAAATTAAAGGATTGACTGCCAATTACTGCTAGCCCGAATTTGTTTCAACATTCCACAGAGCAGTCTACGGAATCACGATACTTTCTGGCTGGACACGGTTAGAACAAATTACGCGTCTAATGCTCTGATTTTTAGAGTTTCTCTGAACTTTTTCTCCACAAAATACATATTTAAATAGGTATTAAATAATTTATATACGTAAACTTTTAGTTAATTTGTAGTTTTTCAGCTTAAATACTAATACGTCTATTTTTTTCTTGTAATATTCGTGTGAAATTTTTACATTTTCTGGATTAATACGAGATACATATATGAATAAATAAATATATTGTAACGAGTTTACTGGAAACCATCTTATTCGCAACCTTCTACTAACGTTCGTATCGCTAAACTGTTGAATAAATAACACTAATATTTAATAATGCAAAATGGCCTTTATTAAAGTACTTCACAATAACACTGATACTTCATAACCAATAGCTTGCTTAAATGAAACTGATTTCTGATTCCTCAGCCTGTGCTGCTTTTATACTCTTCGGTTTCTTCGTTCACCCATTTCTCATAAGGTCTAGTAATTTCGTGAACCTGATGCTTGTTTACTAGCTATATAAACGTATATTTGCAATTTGTATCCATATGAGTGTGTATGTGTGAGCGGCTGATGATGACATGCGCTTGTGAGTATCTCTCTCTGTGCCCCGCACGTATGTGTGCAGACAATAATTAATTTGTTTACTTACATTCAAGTGTAACAGCTTGCTTTATTGTTGCTGTGACTTTATTTACTTAGTATCAGATTAGCGTTGGGAGTATCACTTAGTGTCACCAATATTCGTCACACTGCCCTCCACCTAAGTCTGATCGTCCCGATCAGACAAATCTCTCGATCTAACCGCTCCTAGCCTCTCCAAATGAACCCCCCTTCTATTTCGTGGTTTCCCATTTGTTTGTATGCGGTAGATGACATCACTGATCCTCTTCACAACTCTGTCTTGGCCTTCCCAACTGCACCAAAATTTGGATGGAACACCTTTCCGCCGGTGAGGGTTGTATAGCAGTACCAAATCTCCCTCCAAGAAACCTTCCGAATTATTGTTCTCATCGTACCTGCGTTTCATCTTAATACTCATTATCCTGGATCGCTCCCTCGCACTCTGTTGTTTGTCCAATGAAGAACTATTTCGCAGAGCTTGATCTTGACGGATTGACTTTGCATCATCAGTATCGTCTTGACGTTTCACAATATTAGTGCGCGCTGACTTGAAACCACCCTTGCATTCTTTCTGTAAAATCCTTTCCGTCATTTCAGTGCGTCCATTAGGGTTTGTCAATGCCAGTGTTTTTCTCGCAGATACTCTCGGTTTTGATTTGGCCCATTCGTTCCATCAACCCTTGCTCGATCTGCTGCCTTTGACATTTGTGGTTTTTGTCGAATCTCTTTCACCAGCTCTCGTTTACTGCTGAACCCTTGCTCAAAACTGAAGTTAAGTGGCACATCCTTGTTCTTATACTGCATAGTCCTTCTCTGCATATCGATCCTGATGTCATAGTCAACTAAGAAATCCACTCCCAATATGACTTCATCAACGATCTCTGCCACAACGAATTTGTGTAGAACCATAACCTCCCCAATTAAGACTTCACATACCACTTCTCCTTGGACTTGGTTATACTCGCCTGTAATCGTAGGCAAGCTTGTTCCAGGTAATGGCTTTACTCTCCTGTTGACCAAATCAGATCGGATTAAAGAATGAGATGCGCCCGTATCTACAGTCAGTACACGCTCCTTTGACGGTAAGACTGCTCGATTTCCTTCCAATTTGCAAGATAGGTAACACACGACATTCAATAGCTGGGGCAAGTTCTCGATCTTTACATTTGGCTCGCTCTTGCTTATCTCCTCCAGTTTTGCGTTTACGACCAGCCAAGTTGGAACTACCATGACCGGTGCGTGCAATGTAACTTGGGTTACCGCACTTGAAACACTTCATAACTCCGGGATTTTTTTCTTGTAATCCCTCCAAAATTGTGTCTACCCAATCTGGCCTTTCCACTTCCACGCGATGAGCTTTGTATGCGGGCTTACTCAAAAGTGACGCTGTTTCCTGGGTCAGTGCATGGGACTTGCAATGGCCTTTATTAAAGTACTTCACAATAACACTGATACTTCATAACCAATAGCTTGTTTAAATGAAACTGATTTCTGATTCATCAGCCTGTGCTGCTTTTATACTCTTCGGTTTCTTCGTTCACCCATTTCTCATAAGGTCTAGTAATTTCGTGAACCTGATGCTTGTTTACTAGCTATATACACGTATATTTGCAATTTGTATCCATATGCGTGTGTATGTGTGAGCGGCTGATGATGACATGCGCTTGTGAGTATCTCTCTCTGTTGCCCCGCACGTATGTGTGCAGACAATAATTAATTTGTTTACTTACATTCAAGTGTAGCAGCTTGCTTTATTGTTGTTGTTGTGGCTTTATTTACTTAGTATCAGATTAGTGTTGGGAGTATCACTTAGTGTCACAAATATTCGTCACAATATGTATATTTATCTCAATTTCTTCATGCCATCGCTTAAAACCGTTATCCCATCAAAGCTATAATAGCCATATGTGTAAGTAAACGTTGCATATAAAATTTGTCTAGATCCCGAAGAATATCATCCTTCTAGGCCAATATTCTTACTCCCTTTGCATAAAAAAAGGTTAACCAAGCTCTTATACCTAATTCGACAATCGTATGGAATTGTCAGTTTTAAAAGTTTCCTTTTTATGAATAAGGGGGATAAAGTTCAGCAAATAATTATAAAGCTACTCTTACCTTACCGCGTTTGCGAGCCAAAATTCACATTTATAATAAGAAGATTATGGGTAGTGAGTACTTAGTAACGTTATTGAAAACTCAGTTTCTATATTTTCTATAAATTTATTGTATTGTGCCCAACTATGCCCAACTTATCACATAAACTTTCTCAACTTAATACCAAAATCCAAAAAAGCTGTTTATTTACCTTATTTACCGACACGAGGAGCGCATTCGCATGACGCACGAATTTTTTTTGCCGAGTTTTACTATGAATTTGTCCGTGAAAAAAAACAATTGCCGCGACTATATTTTCTTCGTTCACCCATTTCTCATAAGGTCTAGTAATTTCGTGAACCTGATGCTTGTTTACTAGCTATATACACGTATATTTGCAATTTGTATCCATATGCGTGTGTATGTGTGAGCGGCTGATGATGACATGCGCTTGTGAGTATCTCTCTCTGTTGCCCCGCACGTATGTGTGCAGACAATAATTAATTTGTTTACTTACATTCAAGTGTAGCAGCTTGCTTTATTGTTGTTGTTGTGGCTTTATTTACTTAGTATCAGATTAGTGTTGGGAGTATCACTTAGTGTCACCAATATTCGTCACAATATGTATATTTATCTCAATTTCTTCATGCCATCGCTTAAAACCGTTATCCCATCAAAGCTATAATAGCCATATGTGTAAGTAAACGTTGCATATAAAATTTGTCTAGATCCCGAAGAATATCATCCTTCTAGGCCAATATTCTTACTCCCTTTGCATAAAAAAAAGGTTAACCAAGCTCTTATACCTAATTCGACAATCGTATGGAATTGTCAGTTTTAAAAGTTTCCTTTTTATGAATAAGGGGGATAAAGTTCAGCAAATAATTATAAAGCTACTCTTACCTTACCGCGTTTGCGAGCCAAAATTCACATTTATAATAAGAAGATTATGGGTAGTGAGTACTTAGTAACGTTATTGAAAACTCAGTTTCTATATTTTCTATAAATTTATTGTATTGTGCCCAACTATGCCCAACTTATCACATAAACTTTCTCAACTTAATACCAAAATCCAAAAAGCTGTTTATTTACCTTATTTACCGACACGAGGAGCGCATTCGCATGACGCACGAATTTTTTTTGCCGAGTTTTACTATGAATTTGTCCGTGAAAGAAAACAATTGCCGCGACTATATTTTAGTAAATATTCACGTGAAGTTAGCGTGCCACCCTCAGAAAACCCCCTTAGAGACCAGTTAGGAAAATAATTCTTGCACGTGAATTTGCCACAGATAAGTGGCATATTTTATAAATTTGATATTTTCTACAATATAGTCGCGGCAAATTTTTTTGTTTCACGGATAAATTCATGGAAATTTTCCAATTAGGTATTTTTTTCTACGTAAAATTTGTCTTGCCAACTTCAGAGAGTTGTATCAGTGGATAACAGGCCGATGGTCTTCGATTATCCACTATAAGGGAAATTACTGATTTTGGTGTTGTATTTGATTGTAAATTTTTGTTTCAAACCCATTTGAATTACACAATTTCGAAAGAATATTCAACACATTAAAGCTTTTAACTATGATTTTGCTGATCCTTACACTTTAAAATTGCTATACACCTCTCTTGTACGGTCTAAACTAGAATACGATGTTTTTATCTAGAGACTATGCTGTAATTGTCACATTACCAGGCTTCAACGTGTGCAAAAAGTTTTTGTTCGCTTTGCCCTACGGTCGTTGCACTTCAATGACCCGATTATTTCTTACAGTAGTCGCTGGTTGCTTATTATCCTAAATTTGTTAGACAGCGAACGTTTTATTCGGTGTCTCATCTTTCTTTTCGACTTAATAAATTAAAGGATTGACTGCCAATTACTGCTAGCCCGAATTTGTTTCAACATTCCACAGAGCAGTCTACGGAATCACGATACTTTCTGGCTGGACACGGTTAGAACAAATTACGCGTCTAATGCTCTGATTTTTAGAGTTTCTCTGAACTTTTTCTCCACAAAATACATATTTAAATAGGTATTAAATAATTTATATACGTAAACTTTTAGTTAATTTGTAGTTTTTCAGCTTAAATACTAATACGTCTATTTTTTTCTTGTAATATTCGTGTGAAAATTTTTAAATTTTCTGGATTAATACGAGATACATATATGAATAAATAAATATATTGTAACGAGTTTACTGGAAACCATCTTATTCGCAACCTTCTACTAACGTTCGTATCGCTAAACTGTTGAATAAATAACACTAATATTTAATAATGCAAAATGGCCTTTATTAAAGTACTTCACAATAACACTGATACTTCATAACCAATAGCTTGCTTAAATGAAACTGATTTCTGATTCCTCAGCCTGTGCTGCTTTTATACTCTTCGGTTTCTTCGTTCACCCATTTCTCATAAGGTCTAGTAATTTCGTGAACCTGATGCTTGTTTACTAGCTATATAAACGTATATTTGCAATTTGTATCCATATGAGTGTGTATGTGTGAGCGGCTGATGATGACATGCGCTTGTGAGTGTCTCTCTCTGTGCCCCGCACGTATGTGTGCAGACAATAATTAATTTGTTTACTTACATTCAAGTGTAACAGCTTGCTTTATTGTTGCTGTGACTTTATTTACTTAGTATCAGATTAGCGTTGGGAGTATCACTTAGTGTCACCAATATTCGTCACACTGCCCTCCACCTAAGTCTGATCGTCCCGATCAGACAAATCTCTCGATCTAACCGCTCCTAGCCTCTCCAAATGAACCCCCCTTCTATTTCGTGGTTTCCCATTTGTTTGTATGCGGTAGATGACATCACTGATCCTCTTCACAACTCTGTCTTGGCCTTCCCAACTGCACCAAAATTTGGATGGAACACCTTTCCGCCGGTGAGGGTTGTATAGCAGTACCAAATCTCCCTCCAAGAAACCTTCCGAATTATTGTTCTCATCGTACCTGCGTTTCATCTTAATACTCATTATCCTGGATCGCTCCCTCGCACTCTGTTGTTTGTCCAATGAAGAACTATTTCGCAGAGCTTGATCTTGACGGATTGACTTTGCATCATCAGTATCGTCTTGACGTTTCACAATATTAGTGCGCGCTGACTTGAAACCACCCTTGCATTCTTTCTGTAAAATCCTTTCCGTCATTTCAGTGCGTCCATTAGGGTTTGTCAATGCCAGTGTTTTTCTCGCAGATACTCTCGGTTTTGATTTGGCCCATTCGTTCCATCAACCCTTGCTCGATCTGCTGCCTTTGACATTTGTGGTTTTTGTCGAATCTCTTTCACCAGCTCTCGTTTACTGCTAAACCCTTGCTCAAAACTGAAGTTAAGTGGCACATCCTTGTTCTTATACTGCATAGTCCTTCTCTGCATATCGATCCTGATGTCATAGTCAACTAAGAAATCCACTCCCAATATGACTTCATCAACGATCTCTGCCACAACGAATTTGTGTAGAACCATAACCTCCCCAATTAAGACTTCACATACCACTTCTCCTTGGACTTGGTTATACTCGCCTGTAATCGTAGGCAAGCTTGTTCCAGGTAATGGCTTTACTCTCCTGTTGACCAAATCAGATCGGATTAAAGAATGAGATGCGCCCGTATCTACAGTAAGTACACGCTCCTTTGACGGTAAGACTGCTCGATTTCCTTCCAATTTGCAAGATAGGTAACACACGACATTCAATAGCTGGGGCAAGTTCTCGATCTTTACATTTGGCTCGCTCTTGCTTATCTCCTCCAGTTTTGCGTTTACGACCAGCCAAGTTGGAACTACCATGACCGGTGCGTGCAATGTAACTTGGGTTACCGCACTTGAAACACTTCATAACTGCGGGATTTTTTTCTTGTAATCCCTCCAAAGTTGTGTCTACCCAATCTGGCCTTTCCACTTCCACGCGATGAGCTTTGTATGCGGGCTTACTCAAAAGTGACGCTGTTTCCTGGGTCAGTGCATGGGACTTGCAATGGCCTTTATTAAAGTACTTCACAATAACACTGATACTTCATAACCAATAGCTTGTTTAAATGAAACTGATTTCTAAATCATCAGCCTGTGCTGCTTTTATACTCTTCGGTTTCTTCGTTCACCCATTTCTCATAAGGTCTAGTAATTTCGTGAACCTGATGCTTGTTTACTAGCTATATACACGTATATTTGCAATTTGTATCCATATGCGTGTGTATGTGTGAGCGGCTGATGATGACATGCGCTTGTGAGTATCTCTCTCTGTTGCCCCGCACGTATGTGTGCAGACAATAATTAATTTGTTTACTTACATTCAAGTGTAGCAGCTTGCTTTATTGTTGTTGTTGTGGCTTTATTTACTTAGTATCAGATTAGTGTTGGGAGTATCACTTAGTGTCACCAATATTCGTCACAATATGTATATTTATCTCAATTTCTTCATGCCATCGCTTAAAACCGTTATCCCATCAAAGCTATAATAGCCATATGTGTAAGTAAACGTTGCATATAAAATTTGTCTAGATCCCGAAGAATATCATCCTTCTAGGCCAATATTCTTACTCCCTTTGCATAAATAAAAGGTTAACCAAGCTCTTATACCTAATTCGACAATCGTATGGAATTGTCAGTTTTAAAAGTTTCCTTTTTATGAATAAGGGGGATAAAGTTCAGCAAATAATTATAAAGCTACTCTTACCTTACCGCGTTTGCGAGCCAAAATTCACATTTATAATAAGAAGATTATGGGTAGTGAGTACTTAGTAACGTTATTGAAAACTCAGTTTCTATATTTTCTATAAATTTATTGTATTGTGCCCAACTATGCACATATCACACAAACTTTTTCAACTTAATAACAAAATTCAACAGTTCAATATAAGATAGCAATTAAAAGGAAACTATCTATGGAAAATTTATAGCAAAATGTTTTCGTCTGGCAGGAATATACATAAATACCTTAAGTTTGTTATTCTGTGAAAAACAAAAGCTGTTTATTTACCTAATTTACCACGTATTCAGAATATGTCTATGCAAATATCAATTTAAAAAGCTTTATAAAAATAGTTTTATTTTATTTTTATTTAAATAAATAAAAAACATTTACTTAACATAAATTTAGAAGTGTTTTTATTGAGTCGACACGACCAAATTATGTATAAATATTGCCCGTAAAACTTATCATACTTTACTTAATACTTGACAAGCAACGGAAAACGTCTTAAAGTAAAATGAATTTAAGAAATCAATTCGCGTTGCTGTTTGCCGTGCTTAACTGCGTTTTGAATTATACAAATGCTCAATATCGCATTTGGAATGGAGAAGATTGGAATATAGAGAGAAGCCCATATTTGGTTTCAATATATATTGGTGGTGTGTATGTTTGCGCTGGTGCTTTAGTAAGTATGGAAATGGTGATTACAGCAGCGCATTGTGTGGCATACAAAAGAGAGGACTTAATCTCTGTGGTAGCTGGTGCAACCTACTTATACAATGAAAATGAAAATGCTCAGATTAGTGGAGTGGAGGGTATAAATTGGCCATGTGATTATAATTCCGAAACAGGACATATGGATATAGGCGTGATTAAATTGCGTTCACCCTTTACGAACGGTCCAAGAGTAGACATAATTAAACTTTGCGATACTACATTGAACTTGAGCAGAAAGATGCGAGTCAGCGGATGGGGTGCAACAAGTGCAGTTACGGGGATTTCATGTACGCTCCAAACTACTCACGTGCATATAGTACAAACACAGGAATGTGCGGATTCGGCTTCGATGTCAGGGAAAATGTTAACAGAATCAATGATTTGTGCTAAACGTGATGGAACTTCTCCCTGTGAGGGAGACTCTGGGGCACCGGGCGTTGTGAACGGAAAACTTTGTGCGGTCGTATCGTATGGAAAAGGTTGTGAAATTCGCGATTATCCAACTGTATATACAGATGTAAATAATGCAAACGTTAGAAGCTTTCTAAGACGGGCTATGTCGGCTAAACGACTGATTAACTAGCGGAAAATCAATATAGTTCGGATACGCTGAGATATGATGATATATCAGCCAGCAGTCGAAATGACATTATTATTATTTTTTCTTTTGTATTATCTATAAATAAATGTTTATAATTGCAATTTAATAAAAATATTTAGTTGTATACAATGCGAGTGTGAAGAATGCAAATGCCTTGGGTTGTGAGATCAAACATAAAGTTACCACGTTAATGAATAGAACACGAAAATAAATTACAGATTAAATACCTGGCAAACTTGCAATATCAATTTCCGTATAAAACGCTGATCCAGCCAGCCTTATGGAAATCAATGTAATCGGTTATTGATGTCATAGCCTAACGCCTTAATCGTAACCATACCATAGGCAAATAATTATATTTAGGATAGGATAGGATAGGTTAGGTGGTAGCTGCCCTGATAAGGATAGCTCACTTGGACAACACGAAGGTCCGTTGTGATACCACATACACCAAAAATAACGGTGACCTAGATCCAGCTACTTAGAGAATCATTGGGTAGCAACGATAAAGCTCCGAATGATACCGATCTCAACTTTGGATATATCCTCGGGAGATCCAAGTGAGTCGCGACCGAAGTACTTTCGCCTAATTCTGGCAAAAGCTGGACAATCAAGCATAAAGTGATTTGGTGATTCCACCTCATCATCCTCCATACAGCTGCAGCAGGATGGAGTTTCCAGAATATTGAGACGTACCGCATGGATACCCATGGGACAGTGCCCTGTCAAAACCCCAATGACCATTGATAGGTGAGCCTTAGTGAACCCAATTATTTCAGCAGACCTCCTGCCATCCACTTTCGGCCAGAAAGATCTTGCTACCCTGCAAGACGTGGTATCCGCCCAACGTTTGCTGAGCTGATTCGAGGCCCAGCTATGGAGGAGCAATCCACAGGTGGCCAGCGGGATCCCGAAGTCCCTACAGCCATCTTCATCCGGTTCAGTTGTACCGATGCGGGCTAAGAGATCCGCTTGACAGTTACCCGGGATATCACTATGGCCCGGGACCCAGATAATCTTAATTGTAAAATAATTCGATGCAATCGCAAGCGAGGTCAGGCACTCCCAGACCACCCTCGATCGCACTGTAGTTGAGCTCAAGGCCTTGATAGCCGATTGGCTATCAGAGTAGATGTTAAATTCCCTAACCGTGGTAGCACTGGATAGCATTCCATCCACCGCATCCTTAATCGCAGCAATTTCCGCTTGGAATACACTGCAGTGATCAGCCAACTTAAACTTGCGGCTTAAATTTAGCTCTTGACAAAAGACCCCCCCACCAACCTTTCCATCCAGCTTTGACCCATCCGTGAACAAGTTAACCGGTCCCATGCCCCAGATAATTCCTCTTCCCCAATCCTCTCTCTCTGGAATAACTGGGGTGAAGGTTGTATAGGGAGCTGTTATCGGCATACAGTAGTCCGTTCTGTCCGGGATGAAGTCGAAACTGGTAAGAAGGCTAGAGTGTCCGCGGTCAGAAAGTCTATATCCCATATCACGAAGCCTGACCAACGACCTTGCCGCGGCCGCCTTTCCCGCAATATCTACTGGGTATATGTTCAGCATGACGTTCAGTGCCAAGGTAGGCGTTGTTCTGAGAGCGCCACTGATACCGATCAGCGCCGTCCGTTGGACTGACACTAACATTTTGGAGGTGCTCGCCGTGTCCAGTGCTTTCCACCAGACCAGCACCCCATATAGCAGAATCGGTTTGACCACCATCTCATAAAGCCAGTGTACTATTCTTGGCGAGAGTCCCCATCTCTTTCCGATAGCTCCTCTGCAGCAGTACAAGGCAATGGCGGCCTTCCTGGCCCGATCTTCCACATTGGGTCTCCAGGACAGTTTCTTGTCCAAAACAATCCCCAAATATTTAACCCTATCAGAAAGTACCAACGGTACCCCTCCAATCGAGGGAGTTCTGAAATCGGGCACCTTATATCTTCTTGTGAAAAGGACCAATTCAGTTTTTCCCGGGTTGACCGCCAATCCACATGATTCAGCCCACCCAGCCACAGTATCCAGGTAGCCCTGAAGAACATCGCGCAGGGCGCCCAGAAATTTGCCTCTGACTAGGATAGCGAGGTCATCTGCATAGGCAACCACCCGACAACCATTGGCTTCCAGCTCCACAAGAAGCTCGTTTGACTACCACAACCCAGAGGAGAGGAGATAGGACACCCCCCTGTGGCGTGCCCCTGCACACCTTCCTCTTAATTATGGCCCCTCCCCACTCCGCTGCGACAATTCTGCCGCATAGAAGTTTGCTAATAAATTCAACCAGAGCCGCCTCGACTCCTAAACCCACCAGAGCTCTTTCGATTGACCCCGGTAAGACATTGTTAAAAGCTCCCTCGATGTCTAGAAAGGCACCCAGAGCATACTCTTTGTGTTCTAGGGACCCCTCTATTTGCTTTACAATCGAATGGAGAGCCGTTTCCGTCGATCTGCCCTTGCAGTACGCATGTTGTGAAGCCGACAGTAACCCCCGAGGTATCCTTTCCCGTAGGTACAGGTCAATCAACCGCTCAAACGTCTTAAGAAGAAACGACGAGAGACTGATTGGCCTGAAATCCTTAGGTGATACATGAGAGCTTCTGCCGGCCTTCGGAATGAAAATAACCCTAACCGTGTGCCAAGACTTCGGGATATAGTTAAGCCTGAGGCAGTTAGTATATATGATGGCCAACCAGCGGCAGGAAATCCCCAAAGACCTTTGAAGCTGCGCAGGAATGATTCCATCCGGGCCCGGAGACTTATAGGGCTTGAACGACCCTATAGCCCAGGTTATCTGACTTTCCCGTATTGGAATGGCAGGCACTTCTGCATGGCCAACGACCGCCGACCATGCAGGCGAAGATCCCTGCGCAACTGGGACATCGGGAAAATGATTGTCCAGTAAAAGCCTTAGGGACTCCTCGCTACTCATCGACCAGTCCCCACCATCATCTCTCAGATACCCCAGAGGAGAGGGTTCCTAGAGAGTATTTTTCTAAATCTCGCGGATTCATTGCAGCCTTCTACGTTTTCGCAGAAGCTTCGCCATGCATCTCGCTTGGCTATCCTTATTTCATATTTATAAATCCCCAGACTCACCTTATAGAGCTCCCAGTCCGAGGGTAATTTACTCCTCCTGGCTCTGTTGAAGAGCCGCCGACTGGACGCTCTTAGGTTGTCAAGAGAATCCGACCACCAGGGCGGCTTGCCCTTCCCCCTGTAAGTTTTTAATGGGCAGGACAGCTGAAAGGCGCTATTGCTTGCCGAGGTGAAGTTTTCCACCAGAACGTCTATCTCAGATTCGGACAGGCCCGAACTAATGATAGGCACCGCAGGCAGTAGCTCTCCCAGCTTCCTACAATACAAGTCCCAGTTAGTACTTTTAGGGTTCCTAAAAGATATTTTACCGGGACGTTCTTCGTTCACTGAGAACTGAATATATCGGTGATCAGAGAAGGAGTGCTCGTTGAGAACCCTCCATCCAGATATCCGACCTTCCAGTTCTCTACTAACCAGGGTGAGGTCCAGGACCTCCTCCCTTAACGCAGTAATAAAAGTCGGGTCATTCCCCCTATTACATATACAAAGTCCCTCATCTACAATAAAAGTAAATAAAGACTCACCTCTAGTGTTGGTATCCGAGCTTCCCCAAATGCTATGATGGGCATTTGCATCGGCACCGATGATCACGCCAACACCTCTCCGCCTTGCTTCAGCGGTGATTTCTCCCAGTATCGCAGGTGGTGGTCCCACTACGTCCCCGTGGGGCATGTACGCTGAGACCACCCACATTTCATTACTTCCTCGCTCGAGGCAGACCGTGGTTACGTCAGCATTGCTGAAATTAGAGAGAATAAAAGCTTTAATCTCTTTTTTAACAAGCACACAGGATCTAGGCCTACTTGCCTCCCCATGCACCAAGGTGTTGAATTTTCCAGTCCTTAATCCAGAAATCTTACTGCCGTTACTACTCAGCCACGGCTCCTGGACAAGGACTATATCCACTCCGCCTTTTTCAAGGCAGAGCAACAAATTTGCGGAAGCCGCCTTAGAGTGCTGAAGATTGATTTGACGGATTTCCATCAAAAGCGCTCTTCTTCCGCACCCCATCCTTGGCGGATTCGTATTAGTATTGTCCATTCTAAAAAAAGTCCCCCCTCAAGGCCGCTATCCGGAGCCGATTGTGTAGTCGCCCTTTAACGATCTCGTGGTTATCTATGCTACGCAGGGAGGCCACGCGAGGGTTGACGCATTACCTTATGAGTAATGCGTTCAGAGCCAGACCGGACGCGAAGCGGGAAAATCTTCAACCGCACCTACACCACCAACTTAACGGCGACGGAGCCGGAACGTACCTTGAGGCCCGCCACGGTTTTAACGGGACGTGGGCAGGTGCAGCATTAGCCTACCAGCCATTTTGGTAGGGTTTCACCCCGACCTACTAAAGTGGCAGAATACCGCACCTACCAGCCCAATGTCATCAAGTCAAAATGTAATATGAAATCAAAGTCCTAAAACAGTCCAGTTCGTCACCGTTGTGTACCGATCTTGACTCTCCCTCCCCTGAGCTCGGCACAATGACTCAAGGGGTGCGGGTTTTATCGTGTTGTCCTCTCTAGATCCGCCATTATCAGTAGAAGCAGGGGCACCTCGTGCAGGACGTGATAACTAATCACGCGTGACATTCGTCACTATGGCCGGTCTAAGACTGATATCAGTCCCTGATCCAGAGCCTGAAACCACTTATGATATCCAAGCCAAGTATCTTAGCCCCCAACAATTATATTTACAACCTATACATTTTTATGTTGGCGAATTTTTTCACATTTTGGGGATTTTATTTTTAATTTTGATATGTGGTTGCTGTGTGACATATTAGTTGTGTAGCTAGCTAACAATTTTTTACATTTCCCCTTTTATGAAGCTATAACATTTTTTAAATAAGGTCACAAATAGCTAAAGAATAGCAAACGACTACGGCGTTATGAATGCGGCAAGTTTGCCATGGCCTTTAGGAGGCGTTGTTTTATGATAATATAGCACAATACGTCGCTAGGGATATCGCACTGATCAAACTGTTTGAAAAATTGGTTCAACCCAATAGTGATGGGAAAAAGTTTGGCTCCTGCAGCAGTCCTGTAGCCAGCAATTGCTGGGACAGAGCTGCTTTGTTTTGCGGCTATAAAAAACATTGAAGTCATATTCAACTATGTTCATAGCAACAAGACTGCGGGAACACTAAAAATCAGAAAGCAAATCCACAACTTCTCAGGCACGAACACTAAAAAGGAATATAATGCTGAAGTATTAGACCCCAGCGGGTTAGGGTTTTAGAATATACCCTCGGCAGGTATGCCTGTCGTAAGAGGCGTCTAAAATACCAAATATATTCAAGGGGTTGTGTAGTGCAATCCTTTCTAAGCATTGCCAGCGCAATATATATTTTCGACAACCCAATTGCCAACCTCACCTATTCGTGGCGAATCCTGTTTCATTAATGGATCTAGGGGTTGGCAGGGCGGTATGGCCTAGAAGTTCGCATGTGGTCATAAGAAATCGTTCCCGATTCCCGAGGCCTTCGCGGAGTGTCGTTATCGCTAGAACAACAACAACAACTGAATTATTAGATTTTTAGAAAGCAACGGCTTGAGAACAGACATTGAGTTTATGTATATTTCATTTCTATATCCAAACCGATTTATTTACAACCTACTAACAAATTTTGTGTAAAAATAGTCGTAGGAAGTAAAAAGTGATGCCATGATATTCTTTATCTATATCAGCCCCTTCTAAGATGAAGTCCAGACTGGGCAATAAGAAAGTTGCCGTAGCATGTAACTTCTGCCATGGGCTAGCCCCGAGCAATCCAGTTCTCGCCCGTCACTCAGCACGCCAACTATGGTGCTCACCGGCATCTGTACAATCTGCAAGTAAGTTGGTATTTCAAGGTGGTCGTAATACTCGCCTGCTCCCAATGTTCGAATAGGCTGGCCTTGAATTACATATAAAGTGAGTGGCAGTTGCGTCGTTGCCCTTCCCCGGTATGTGGTGCGTTGTGCATTTAGCTGCATTAAAGCTGAGCCCAATAGTTCTCGCACCTTTTTCAGCGGATACGAGCACCACATCGTCGACATATACCAAGTTATTAATAAGGGCGTTGCCCACCTGGTATTCAACTCCTTCTGGTGGCCCACACCACACGGTGCTTCTAGCGCCTTAAAAATTTGATCTCCTGAAAATAGGCCGATCATGTTGTGAACAATTTGATGTGATAACGTTACACCTTCCGGGTTATCAAACGTCCTCCCTACGAATCGTGTTTATATATGCCCCTGTGTCGCTTTTCTATTGACTAAACCAGTGAATGGTTTCTCTCACCTCCATTTCTTGTATGTATGCCCAGTACTTGTGGATGACCGCCCTGCAGGTTTTATAGTCGCACGTATTCGGTACCAGTGTACTTTGTCATGTTGCAATCCTATGGAGGCCGAACAGAGAAAGCTTGTACCGAATTCTCCCTAGTAATTCTTGGGACCTTTTATTGCTACGATTATCTCGCGATTTCCAAGCAGCCTTCCCAAATTGTTAATATTTTGGCCGATAACTTTCCCCTTTCAGTATTTGTGTTATTGTCATTTGTCCCATTCTATCTGTTCTCCTACCTTTATCAACGAGTATGCTCCGTAAGGGTTTGGCACTCATTCGCAGACCCAAAATGCATAGAGAAGGTACTTCTACCTCCGAATTAGGCTTGGAATCAGGGGTTCGAGATTTAATAGCCACTTGATAACCTTTCAGCCGTCGCCAGTGGTAGCTTAATACTTGGGTTATGGTGGTGGTTGTGTCGATATCCTCACAGGTATTAGAACCACTGGTGATGCGTACCCTGAAGAAATTTCAACGCAGTACTATAAGACGACCAAAGATCCTGGCACGTGATGTACAGTGTAATGAGCGTGAATAAAAATAGCATTACATAAATCGATGGCACAAAGGCGGTGTAGTCAAGCAGCCAACCAAATAGACAGACACAAACTCTTATGAGCCTATTAATACAAACATTTCCGTTCATTTGATCTGAAAAAAAAATATAACACATGGTCGATGGAGAAAAGCAGGAAGGCAGCCGGGTAGGCCGACATCCGAACGTATTCCAACAGGCAACAAGCACTTAAAAAGGCGTCATTCAGTCGACATCCATTTCGCTTATAACTTCAGAAAGTTTGCAAATATGTTTCCAAATTCAGTTGGCACTTTGTATATGTGTTTGTATATGTATGTGTAATTGTGATGTTGCACGCTTGTTTGTTTGTTTTTACATAATATCTTCATTTCAGTTTTTCATTTGCTTCACACTCCGCATATGTCGGACTTCTCGGTTTGTTTCGCTTACGGCACACATCCCATCAATTCACTTGGTGCCTATTCATATTAATTCTAAACTATTCAAGCTCGTGCAGCTCATATTCCAGGCGCATTGGCTGTCGATGTTTTGGGTTTTGGTTCTATCTATTTTTCCTCATTTTCCAATTTTGTAATGCCAAATGTTGCATGCATGATATGTGCAACATGCGAGATGTCGCATGCCATTGCACTGCACAGGCATATTTATGCTCTTGTTGCTACTGTTGCTCGGCTTTTTTTTATGATATTACACCCGTGGTGTCTGGCACGTGATAGCTGTGAAATACCAAGCCGTTCTGATGAGACTTATACATGAGTCAGGAGTACTTCGTACGAAGTATAGAAATCTGATTTTAAAATTGTTTGTAGAACCTGTAGAGCGGCACATCAAAGAATACTCTAGGACAAGAACGCTGTTTCTTTTCCCTTAATATCGAGCACTAATAACTGTTATGTCAGCCATAAGAACCACAAGGTTAGAGTAGGCAAATATTGAAGTAAGGTAGGGGTTCACACTCGTCTCGCTAAGATGAAGACACAGCTTCCCCCACAGTCCTCCAATATTTAATTCGTTTCTAAATGGAACGGTCTGAGGCCATGAGCTAATATCGCTATTGTCTCCGTCCCATTAAAACATTGGGTCCATGGGGTACGTTGAAAATTCGTCATCATTAAGTTGATGATGCAGGTCCGATTGAGATCCTCTGGATTAGCTCTGACTCTGGCTCTAAACGCAGTCTTAATGAGGGACGGTGTCAACCTTCACATGGTCTTGCCTTTGCATAGAATGTGACTGTACATTCGTATTTAGATAGCTGCCACAAATGGGGATCCATTCACAGAAATGATAAATCAACACCAACTACAGCAAAATAAGGGAATGTCCTTCATCCCATTTACTGCCCTAAAGCTGCCTCTTTCTCTAGAAGGCTTTAGTCTATCAGGCGTAGATCAAAACAGTTAGTCGCTTGCGCTGACAAAATCGAATAGTGCAGATGTAAAAGGCGCGTAAGGAGCGTCTCCAAGGGGAAGACAGAAAAATATAGACAGGCTCAAACAAGCACGCTTATATTAAGCGAATTTATTAAGAAGTCAGGCCTTCGGTGGGTTTAAGGCTCGGCTCAAATAAGATCACAAAATTAGGGAGATCGATTGATGAATTGATTGAGTTCTTTAAAAGACGTAATAATATGCATGTAGAAATTGAGCGCTTTGGCTCTGGAGTTAAAGGTATTATAGAAGAGAATAATTAATTGTCTATGATAGGGCTAAGGATGGAAGGCCGTCATTCCACGAAAAAGACCTAAAAAGCACTCGATGATAAAAAGCAAAGTAGTCAAGGCTAATACCTCATCAAAGCTCGTTTCGGTAGGCGTTGGCCACTAACGCAGAAAAAATGAAAAAAGGGGGAGTCGACAGCTCAAAAGATGACAGGGTGGGTAGGCCCAAACCCACATGTTAACAAGACAAAATTATTAAAGCCAGGCCAGATGCAGTCATTACTTTCACGTATAGATTTGCTACGTACTCTGACATATTGCGAGATGTGACGACAATGCCACCTATTAGCAATAGGCGTGTTTTTATACCCAGCTGAATTTGTACACAGGGTATTATAACTTTGATCGGATAACGGTTGGTTGTACAGGTATAAAGTAATCGAGATAGATATAAACTTCCATACATCAAAGTCATCACTATCGAAAAAAACAAAATTGATCAAGCCATGTCCGTCCATCTGTCCGTCCGTTAACAAGATAACTTAGCAAATAATGAGATAGCTTCACTAAATTCGGTATACGGGCTTATCTGGACCCATAATAGATTTGACATTGAAAATGAGCGAAATCGGACGATAACCATGCCTACTTTTTCGATATCGAAAATTTATAAAAATGGAAAAAATGGCATAATTTAAAAACTAATGCCGCTAAGCCACATAGGATTTGCTTTATGGAGTAAAACAAAAATTCCCAAAAATTTTGGAATATGAGCGTGGCACCACCCACAATTAGAAGAAGAAAATTTGGAAGTTTAACAACCCGCAAATCAAAAGCTGTTGAAGATATCACGCTGAAATTTGGCAGAGACATTATTCTTGCCAAATTATATAGACTGAGTGGTATTGGAAATTAGCAAAATCGGACGATAACCTCGCCCAATTTTTCGATATCGAAAATTTTGAAAAATGGAAAAAATTTGATAATTTAAAACCTAATACCGCTAAGCTAATGAAATTTGGTAGATGAATTGGTTTTATGACGAAAATATATTATATTATATATTTAGAAGAAGAAAATTTGGAAGTTTAACAACCCGAAAATCAAAAGCCGTAAAGGATATTACATTGAATTATAGCAGAGACACTAGGTTAGGTTAGGATAGATTGGCCACCGGTGCGAGCACCAGTGCACTTAGGCCCAGAAAGGTCCCACTGTGATACCACGTGGATCTCTCCCCTACTCAAAACAACAGGTCGATACAGCAAACGTCAGGAGAGTCTTAGGTTCAAATTTAGCCAGATCACAAAGATTGTCAAAGAAGGGAGATCCCAGAGATTTCTTCCTCTGGTGCCAATGCGCTTGACAATCCCACAGAAAATGTTTGACTGTTCCTATCTCCTCTTCGTCTTTGCAGCTCCTGCAGTAATCATTATAGGGAGCACCCAGCCGTTGTGCGTGCCTCAAGATTGCTATGTGGCCGGTTATAGGTCCAACCACCAAAAATATGCTCCCTACCAAGAAGTAGACTTTTTTGTGCGTCTCATGTCCCATTCAGGCCACACAAGCTTAGAGTGGTAGCAGGATTCAAGATTGCTCCATATCACCCGCTTCCCTAAGGAAAATCCCTTTCAAAATGAGCTTACAGGTAGCGAGCGAATTCCAGGATGACAAAAGCGGCTGGGATGTGCCCCCACTTGCAAGTCGTCAGCCATATTATTTCCCGGTATATTCGAGTGTTCAGGCACCCACACCAGACTGAACGAAGTTTGCTCAGAGATTTCGTTAAGAGATTTGCAGCACTTCTCTACTGTCCTGGACTTACATGTGACAGATCCAAGTGCTTTTAGTGCAGCCTGGCTGTCAGAGTAAATATAAATTTGTTTATAGCGGTGACCAGCCCTCCCCAGGTGATCAGCGGCAGCCACCTTCGCCTGAAAGACGCTGCAATGATCGGGTGGGCTAACTGATAGATTCCACCCTAGTTGAGGTGCAAAGACACCGCTACCACCTTATTATCCAGCTTGGAGGCGTCAGTATATATCTGCAGCCTATCGCTCAGGTCCGGTGGCTCCTTAAACCAATAATCCCTATCCGGGATAATAACCTCGTATTTGATATTGAAAAATACAGTCGGAGCGCAATAGTCCGACGAATCCAGATACTTAAGGATGGCTGCATGGTGATCCACATTATCTCTCCATACGTATAACTCTCGCAGCCACATAGCAGAAAAGCCGCACATTGCTTAGCCATTAAATCTATTGGCAACATGATGTGTATTGGAACGATTTTCCGTCATCCCTTGTCAAATTTGGTTTTGAGACAAACCGGTTTCGGCGTTGTGCCATCATCAGTGTCGATTTTTGTTCTGATCTGTTGTTGTCGTTTGTCCTGTATTTATAGTTCATAGGTACATGAGCAGGTATTGTCAAATTGATGCATGTGTATATTTAGTTATGTGTATGTGCTGTGTGTTCATTCAGAACCGAGGGTGGTTTACTAATCGATTTGTGTGGCTGACTGGGGTAGGTAAAATCCGTAATTTTAGTCGTTTGACCTTCTCTGTGTGTTTGTTGTTTTGGTGTGTTAATTGCTTTGTGTTTATTTTTGTTGTGTGTTTGTCTGTTGTACCTGTGTGATTACTTTGTTTCTTGTAAACAAGTTTTAAAGGCTCGAATATTGTGCCAGAAATTGTGTTTATCTGTTCATTTGTTATTCTACGGTCGAATGTTTTCTGTTTGTAGACTTCCATGTTTTCGAGTACGTGAGACGTCGGCATTTTGCTTGTATGTGAAGAACCCTAACTGTTTTATTGATGTTTGCTGGGAAACATTCATTATCGACCATGTGATTCGCGAAGTTAGACTTGGCAACAATTTAGATTGAGATTAGAGCACTTCTTTGTACCTTCTGGAATACCCGTAGGTTTGATATAGTATCTATCCTCTTCGCGCTCGCTACAGTTGTAAAGTGCTTTTTTCAGGATAGTTTGCTATCCAAAATTACTCCTAGGTATTTGGCAGAGTCCCTCAGCGTCAGAGTCATACCTGCTGGCACCGGCAGCTGAAACGCGGGTATCTTATATTTCCTGCTGAACAGAACCAGTTCACTTTTGGCTGAATAGACCGATAGACCTTTACTCCTGGTCCAGTTCTCTACCAGACTCAGCTTTGTTTGTATTATATCGCATAGTGTCTGCGGATAGTGTCAGCATATGCGATTACCTTGCCGCAACCGTCTTTCTCAAAAAAAACCAAGAGCTCATTAAGTGTGGCAACCTATAGATATGGAGAAAGTACCCCACCCTGTGGGGTGCTCTCCGTATGTGTTTGACCACCGCAGAGCCTGCCAAGTTAGCGTGAACCTTTCTCCGCAACAGCAACTGCTGAACAAGTTTTACTAGCCCCGGGATCGGCCCCCAAGTCAATTAGGGCATCACTTATCGCAGAGGGCGTAATACTGTTGAAAGCTCCCACAATGTCGAGAAAACCTATGAGTGTTAAGTCCTTGTACGCCAAGGGTTTCTCGATCTGGGAGACAGCTGCATGCAATGCCACCTCCGTGGACTTCCCTTTCATATACGCATGCTGGGATGTCGATAACTTCCCCTCCAAGGACTCCCTTAGTGTAGAGTCCAATAACCTCTCGAGTGTCTTCAGCTGGAAAGATGTCAGACAAATCGGTCTGAAGTCTTTAGGGGTTACGTGACACGTCCTTCCAGCTTCTGGTATAAAGGTGACCCTTTGAATCGTTCCAACCCCGTGGAATATTGTAAGAGCACAAACTCCTTTGTAAATGTTATACAACCACAAAGAACTCAGCTCAATTGTTTGCTGAAGTTGTACCGGAGCCAAGCCATCCAGGCCCTAGTGCTTTGAAGCGCTTGAACGACGTCAGAACCCATTTAATTTTACCCATAGTAATGAACTTCCCCTCATACGGCTCATCAGGGTGAGACTCCTTCCAGTTCATTCCTTCATCACTAGCGCCCAGGAAAGAGCATACTCAGGAGCAGGCAAAAGTGCTCTCTGCCGAATCCCTTCAAGTCCCATCAGATCCTTGCAGGCATCCCGGGACCCATTTTGGAGCACCAGAGAGCACCCTTCTGAGCCAAGATCCCTCAGACGCCGTGTCCATTTCGCTACAAAACTTCCGCCAGAAGGTCCTCTTCGACGACCTTAGCAGTTTCTTACAGTCCCCTAGGATCATCTTGTTTGCATCCCCAGCGGGTTAGGGGTCAGAATTACACGCAGTAGGTATGCTGTCGTAAGAGGCGACTAAAATACCAGATTCAAAGGGCTGTGTAGCGCAACCCTTCAGTTTCCAGCGCAATATAGCGTCTCCAAACCCAATTGTCAACCTCACTATCCGCGGCGATCCTGTTCACTACAGACGAGCTCTGGTGGTTTGGTCTTACCCACTAGATTTTTTCCTAGGACAGGCCTTATCAAGAGCCTCCCGCATGCCTTCGTGAACGAGTGAATCATATTATCCAGCTCTGCAGAGTTCTGGGGTATATAAACACTAAATCCTGAGAACCTATTTTGAAGCTCCTCGCTGTAAATAAACCAGTTGGCGTTTTTAAGGTTCCTATGCCAAACAGTTTTGAGCGCCACCCCGCCGAGGTCGATGCGGACAAATCTATGATCCGAAAAAGAGTGGTCATCAAGCACCGTCCAATTTTGTATCATGATTCCCCGCTGCCCGAGATCAAGGTGACGTCCAGAATCTCCTGCCTGTTCTTAGTAACAAACGTGGGTACCGAACCCCTATTACAAATCTTAAAGTTATGATAAATAACAAAATCAAAGAGTGCCTCACCCTCTCGTTCGTGTCTCGACTGCCCCACGCCTCGTGGTTCGCATTGGCATCTCCCGCTAGAAGTGGTGGCCGCTTTGTATCCCGAGCTATCTTACAGACTAGCTCCGTCGGCGCTGACTCCTCATGAGGAAAGTAAAAGGACGTGAGTGTAATATCCATACCACCGACCGTCAACGTCATAGTTGTAGCCTACTCGTCGCTAAACTGGAGGAGAAAAAGAAAATTTAGTTCAGATCTTACCAAGATGCAAGCTCTCGGTTTCCCATGTGTGGACCACTCACCAACGTCAATCCTGCCAAGCGGCGCAAATCTTATGCCCTACTACCCAGGGTTTTTGGATAACGGCTATATCAGCTACTCCACTAGAAAACTGGAGTAGCAGCGCAGCAGAGGCTGCTTTACAAATGGTGGAGGTTGATTATTAGGACCCTCACTAGACTGAGCATCGACGACCTCCACAACTGTCAAGTCGCCGTCTTCATCAGACATTGGCTCCTCTCAGTGTAACCACTAAGACTCTCCAGCGTTAGCGAGGAGATGGAAGACGCGTCCCCGCCCAACGTATCATCCACCGGACTGACCGTGTTTGGTTGTGCGTCTCCTCCTTCTCCCC
The DNA here is from genome assembly GCA_029619165.1 of Eurosta solidaginis. NCBI lineage: Eukaryota > Metazoa > Arthropoda > Insecta > Diptera > Tephritidae > Eurosta > Eurosta solidaginis. Next base: position 9,925 of record JARSSU010048968.1, on the reverse strand, counting down.
CTCGCTCTCCGCTTTCTCTGGCTCTTTTTCCAGCTCCGGATCATAGGCCGCCTTCAAGTCATTCGCGTAAACCTTAATCCTCACGGTGTCGAAACGGAATGTAATAGCGCCATCCGCGCGCTCAAAGAAAGGCAGCGACTCCTTGTTGAGCAAAAGTGTCGCCTGACGCGTCGCCCTGGTGCTATGCTCCAGCTTGAGGACTCTCCAACTAGAGCAAGGAAGCTCTGGGTTGAAGGTCCTTATGACTCCAAGGACTCCCTCTGGATCATCCGGCTTGGATGGAATCCAGACTCTAGCTCTCGGCCTAGATGGGACGTTCTTGAAGTCGACAGCCCATGAGCATCGCACCAAGGGTAGAGCTCACCCAACCTAGCCACCGCCTCTTTGAATGCAGGTGGAGGTCCAGGGTTCTCTCTTACCAAGGCGACTGAGAAACTGGCCATTTCGGTCCTTATCCAGTTCCATTTTTCCTTGAACATCTGCTCTTTTCAGGATTAGATTCAATGATCCCCACAAGGATGGTACTTTTAGCAATCTCTGCGAGGGAGGGCTTTGTCTCTAAAACTTTAGCAGCATTCTGCACAGAAGGCGTTTTCCTTCACCGGAGCAGACCTCTTAAAATCAGGGACGATGGTTTTCGCACCTCAAACTCTCAGCACCTAACTCCTCAGCATCTCCCAGGCAACGCCATGGAGAGCAAGTTAGGGACGTTCGCCAACCTTTTCAGGATGTTTATAACCACCTGCCTATGCCTACTGCGCATCTGTGAAGGGAGGTGGCCTATATTTCCTTTGCGTGAACGCCATCGGCGTAGCCTGAGGCAAGCGGGCGGCTGCTCCCCCATACTAGCAGCTCCCCCGGTAGTAAACTGCCTACCGAGGGGGTTACTAACAGAGGCAGCAGGTCCAGTCCCCGCCCTCTAAAGCTCCCCAAGAGAAAGTTGCGGGCGATAAACGAGGCTCCGGCGCCGCCTGAAGCCTTTGCGCACTACCCCCAATAGCCACGCCACGGCTTGTAGAGGGGCCCTGCATCGCACGAGATCCCAGATTGATGGGTGTTTCTCCTTCCGGCTTTTTACGAGTTCCGGCTTCATTATAATTCTTTTTATTTTTAAAAACTTCCATTATTTGAACCCATGATTCTCTCTACCTGGGGTAAGGCCAAGATTACGACTGGATGTGGCCTGGTTTCCAGAGGGCTCCGTTAGCGGCTGGGCTATTTGAGGGGGCCCCCAGCCAGGCTGAACCATCGACACGGCAACGCATATCACCACCGGTCCGGCCACCACCTTCAAGAGCCATTTCCATATGCCAGAGCTATTAAGGAGCTACGGCACTAATGGCACTGATTCCTGAACTTAGCTAGCACACACCTAACGGGGTTTCAGTAGTGACTATTACAGCCGGCACCCTCTAGAAGGGTTCAGTCCAAGGATTTCGCCAGCCTAGCAGAGACACTATCTTTGCCAAATTATATAGACTGAGTGAAGATAATCAAAACCAGTTAAGGACCATGCCCACTTTTCCTAAAGGCCTTACCTTAACATAGTTTGCAATAACTGTAGGGCGTTTAACTACATTTGATTGATATTCTACCTCAGTAGTGGTATGGTTCAGACTATAACACAATTTTTTCATTGCGATAACTGTTTGCTCTGAAAATGGGCAAAATCGCCAGAAAGCAACTCCTACTGAATAGATATTAAAACAAACCCCTAACGGGCAATAACGCATTTTAGTACAATGAAACTTGTGTTTATATTTTTATTGTTCTGTTATATCTTCATTTTAAAATAAACAAGTAAGGAAGGCTATATTCGGATGTAACCGAACATTACATACTCAGCTGAGAGCTATGGAGACAAAATAAGGGAAAATAACCAAATAGGGAAATGAATCTAGGGTAACCCTGGAAAGTATTTGTATGACATGGGTATCAAACGGAAGGTATTAAAGAGCATTTTAAAAGGGAGTGGGCCTTAGTTCTTTCTATAGGTGGACGCCTTTTCGAGATATCGCCATGAAGGTGGACCATGGGTGACTATAATCTGTTTGTACGATATGGGTATCAAATTAAAGCCATTAATGAGGGTTTTAAAAGGAAGTGGCCCTTAGTTCTATATGTGAAGGCGTTTTCGAGATATCGACCAAAATGTGGACCAGGGTGACCCAGAACATCATCTGTCGGATACCGCTAATTTATTTATATATGTAATACCACGAACAGTATTCCTACCAAGATTTCAAGGGCTTTTGATTTCGCCCTGAAGAACTTTTCATTTTCTTCTACTTAATATGGTAGGCGTCGCACCCATTTTACATTTTTTTTTATAAAGTTATATTTTGCGTCAATAAACCAATCCAATTACCATGTTTCATCCCTTTTTTCGTATTTGGTATAGAATTATGGCATTTTTTCTTTAATTTTTCGTAATTTTCGATATCGAAATAGTGGGCGTGGTCATAGTCGGATTTCGGGCCATTTTTTATACCAATACAAGGTGATTTCAGATAAGTACGTGAACTAAGTTCAGTAAAGATATATCGATTTTTGGTCAAGTTATCGTGTTAACGGCCGAGCGGAAGGACAGACGGCCGACCGTGTATAAAAACTGGACGTGGCTTCAACCGATTTTGCCCTTTTTCGAAGAAAACGGTTATCGTCCTGGAATCTAAGCCCCTACCAAATTTCACAAAGATTGGTAAATTTTTGTTCGATTTATAACATTAAAAGTATCCAGACAAATTAAATGAAAAGGATCGGAGCCACGCCCATTTTGAAATTTGCTTTTATTTTTGTATTTTGTTGCAACATGTCATTACTGGAGTTGAATGTTGACATAATTTACTTATATACTGTAAAGATATTAAATTTTTTGTTAAAATTTGAATTTAAAATTTTTTTCTAAGTGGGCGTGGTCGTTCTCCGATTTTGCTAATTTTTATTAACCATACATATAGTAATAGAAGTAACTTTTCTGCCAAATTACAGCTTGCAAAACTTTTAAATTACCTTCATTTAAAAGTGGGCGGTGCCACGCCCATTGTCCAAAATATTACTAATTTCGCATTTTACGTCATAAGTTAAACTCAACTACCAAGTTTCATCGCTTTATCCGTCTTTGGTAATGAATTCACGCAATTTTTCGGTTTTCCAAATTTTCGATATCGAAGAAGTGGGCGTGGTTATAGTCCGATATCGCTCGTTTTAAATAGCGATCTGAGATGAGTGCCCAGAAGTCAACGTACCAAATTTCATCAAGATAGCTCAAAATTTACTCAAGTTATCGTGTTATCGGTCAGATGGAAGGATGGACATGGCTCAATCAAAATTTTTTTTCGATATTGATGATTTTGATATATGGAAGTCTATATCTATCTCGATTCCTTAATACCTGTACAGCAAACCGTTATCCAATCAAAGTTAATATACTCTGTGAGCTCTGCTCAACTGAGTTTAAAATTATTAATAGCGGAGATACGCTTCCCTGTTGGTCAAAGTGTATAACCTATAGTTGACTTCGGTGATAGAAGAGGAGAACAGTGTAGAGCTAAAATGGAAAGACACATTTCAGTTGCAACTGTGTATAATGCATACTGAAATTTAGCGGTTCTAATTTTCTGCGTAACAATTTTATTAGTGTAGATAAAGTTTTGCACTTTGCAGTCCATATAAAGTTTAAGAACATATGTATATGCATGTTAAATAAAATAAGGATAATGATAAGGGGTGTGATGACTAGTACCTAGTACCTACCTAATTATTTTCTAGCTTTTAGTATTGTTATAACTTCATGTAAGTATTGTTGTCAATAAAACCGTTTAACTTAAAAATTTTTTTAATTACTTTATTTTCAAGTTTTTAGTCTTTATTTAATTGCCTATTATTTCTTATTCTATTTAGTTCATTTAGTTACTCATTATTACAAGAACTCTTTCCTGACAATTTGTTACACTTTAAGTCCTCAATACATAATCCTTCCAAAGACTTTACTCGACTCTACGCCACGTTGCTTGTCCCTCCTCCAACTTGAAATATTTTGATGTCACTTCTACCGGACTGTATGTAATATTTGTTCCAAATATGAGCCAAATAGCTTCCTGATAGAGGAAGTCACCTGGACAACAGACGGTCGTGTGATACACAATAATAACATAAACAACGGGACGTAGATATAACTACTTAGAGAATCGTTGGGTTAGCAACGATAAAAGTCCGAATGATCCCGATCTACAACCTTGGATAGCTCCTACGGGGAGATCCAAGTGATTCACGACCGAAATACTTCGCTAGTTTGGCAAAAGCGGGCAGTCAAGCCATAGGATTGGTGATTCCACCTCATTCATCCTCCATACAGCTGCAGCAGGATGAGTTTCCAAATATTGAGACGGACCGCATGGATACCCATGGGACAGGCCTGTCCCCCCCCCCCCCCCAAACCCAAGGACCCATTATAGGTGGAGCCTTAGTGAACCAATTATGTCAGCAGCCTCTGCATCCACTTCGGCCAGAAGATCTGTCTCGACAAGACGTAGGTCGCCCAACGTGCTGAGCTGACTCAGGCCCAGCTATGTAAGAGAATCCACAGGTGGCTAGCGGAATCCCGATAAATCCCTACAGCCATCTTCATCCGCCCCCAGTTCAGTGTAACCGATCGCCTAAGAATCGCTTGACAGTACCGGCAATACACTATCGGCCCGGGACCCAGATAATCAATTGTAAAATAATTCGAATGCAATCGCAAGTGTGGTCAGGGCACTCCAGACCACCCTGACGCACTGTAGTGAGCTCACGGCCTTTATAGCCGCTTGGCTACAGAGTAGATGTTAAATTCCCTAAACGTAGTAGCGATGGATAGCATTTCAATCACACCGCATCCTTAATCGCAGAAACTAGCTGGAATACACTGCAGTGATCAGCCAACAAACTTGCGGCTTTTACATTTAGTATTGACAAAAGACCCCCCCGCCAACCTTTCGTCCAACTCGAAAAAAAAAAAAAAAAACCCCCCCATCCGTGAACAAGTAACCGGTCCCATGCCACAGATAATTTACTCTTCTCCACTCCTCCCTCGGGGGAATGACTGGGGTTAAGGCTGGTATAGGGATGCGACCACGGGATGCAATAGTCCGTCCTGTCCGTGATAAAGTTCGAAACTAGTAAGAAAGGCTAGAGTGTCCGAAATCCAGAAAGAATATAACACATATCACGAAGCTGAACAACGACCGGGCGCGGCTGCCTTCCCGCATAATATACTGGATGTATATTCAGCCATGACATCAGTGCCAAGGTGGATGTTCCTAATAGCGCACTGATACCATAAGCGCCCCCGTCCGTGCACTGACATAGCATTTTTGGAGGTGCTCGCCGTGTTCCCGTGATTTCACCAGACCAAGACCCCATAGAGCAGAACGGTTTGACACACAATACATAAAGCCAGTGTGTACTACTCATGGCGAGAGCCCCCCATCTCTTCCGATAGCCCCCCTGCAGCAGCTCCAAGGCAACCGCGCCTTCCTGCCTAACTTCCCACATTGGGCCTCCCAGGACAGCTTCTTGTCCAGAACAATCCCAAAAATATTTCATCCCTTCAGTAAGTACCAACGGTACCCTCCAATCGAAGGAGTCTGAAGTCGGGTATCTATATCTCCTTGTTAAAAAGAAGAACCAATTCTGTTTTTCCCGGGTTGACCGCAACTCACATGATTCAGCCCACCTAGCCACAGTATCCAGGATCCCTGCAGAACATCGGTCAGGGTGCCCCGATTTTCACCTGACTAGGATAGCGAGGTCATTGCCTAGCAACCACCGGACAGCATTGCTTCCAGCTCCAACTAGAGCTCGTTGACTACCAAAACCAGAGCAGAGGAGATAGGACACTCCCTGTGGCGTGCCCTGCCACACCTTCTCCTTATTATGGAATCCCTCCCCACTCCGCTGCGGACAATCTGCCGCATAGAAGTTTGCTAATAAATTCAACCAGAGCCGCTTCGACTCCTAAACCCACAGAGCTCTTTCGATTGCCCCCGGTTAGAAATTGTAAAAGCCCCCTCGATGTTCTAGAAAGGCACCCAGAGCCTACCCTTATGTCCAGAGGGACCCCTCTATTTGCTTTACAATCGATGGAGAGCCGTTCCTTCGATCTGCCTTTGCAGTACGCATGCTGTGAAGCCGACAGTAACCCATAGGTTACCTTCCGTAGTACAGGGCAATACAGCCGCCTCAAACGAATAAGAAGAACGACGAGAGAATGATTGGCCTGAAAATACCTTAGCGACACATGAGATCCCCTGCGGACTTCGAATGAAGATGACCCTAACCGTGTGCAACGACTTAAGGGATATAGTTAAGCCTGAGGAGTTAGTGTAGATGATGGCAACAAGCGGCCAGGAAATCCCAAAAGACTTTGAAGTTGCGCAGGAATGATGACGCATCCGACCGGGTGACTATAGGGCTTGAACGAATTTATAGCCAGATATTTGACTTTCCCGTAGTGGGATGGCAGGCATTTCTGCAGGCCAGCAAACAGCCGACCACGCAAGCGAAAGATCCCTGCGCAACTGGGACATCGGAAAAGATTGTCCAGTAAAAGTCTTCAAGGGACTCCTCGCTACTCATCACGACCAGTCCCCACCAATATCTCTCAGATACCCCGAGGGGCGGGATTCCTAGAAGAGTATTTCCTAAGCTCGCGGATTCATGCAGCCCTCTACGTTTTCGCAGAAGCTTCGCATGAATCTCGCTTGGCCTAACTTATTTCATATTTATAAATTCCCCAGTAGATCACTATAGAGCTCCAGTCGAGGGTAGTTCACTCCTCCTGGCTCTATTAAAGAAGCCGCTACTGGGACGCACTATAGGTCGTCAAGGGAATTCAGACCCCAAGGGCGGGCTTAGCCCTTCCCCCTGTAAGTTTTCAGTGGGGCAGGAGTTGAAAGGCGCATGCTTGCCAAGGTGAAGTTTTCCACAGACGGTCATTTCAGATTCGGACAGGGTCCGAACCAACGAAAGGCGCCTCAGGCAATAAGCTCTCCCAAGACTTCCACAATACAAGTCCCAGTTGGTACTTTTAGGTTCCTAAAAGCTTATTTTACGGGACGTTCTTCATCACCGAGAAATGAATATATCGGTGATCAGAGAAAGAGTGCTCGTTGAGAACCTCCATCCAAGATATTCGATATTCAGTTCTCTGATAACCAGGATGAGTCCAGGGACCTCTCCTTACCGCAGTAATAAAAGCGGGTCATTCCCCATCCTAAACAATACAAAGTCCCCATCTACAAAAAAGTAAATAAAGACTCACCTCTGTGTTCGTACCTGAGCGCTCCCCCGAGGCATGGTGTGCATTAGCACGCACCTATGATACCGCCAACACCTACTCCTCGATGCTTCACCTGGGAATATTTCGCCCAGTATCACAGGCTGGAGGTGGTCCCGTTACTCCCCATGGGGTCATATACTCTGAGACCACCCACAATCGTACTGCCTCGCTCGAGGGCAGACCGTGGGTTACGTCCGCATCGCGAAATTAGAGAGAATTAAAAGCTTTAAATCCTTTCTAATAAGCAACACAGGATCAGGCATACATGCCTCCGCAATGCCCAAGGTGTTGAATTTCCCGTCCTAATAACAGAAATTTTTCAGCGTACGACTCAGCCACGGCTCCTCGGAAAGGACAACATCCACTCGCCTTTCTCAAGACAGAGCAACAAGTTGCGGAAGACGCCTTAGAATGCTGACAGATGGCATTGACGATTCACAAACACCACTCGTCTTCTTCGCACCCAATCCCTTGGCGGGCTTCGCCCTACGGAGACAGGAGGATCCTCCCTCCCCCAACAGACGACTTACACGAGACTGAACCGCCATCGATGATCGCCCTCGGAGCAGGAGCTCTCTACGGCCCAATCAGCCAGGCCGCTTAGCACTGAGACAGATCCCGCTATTGTACGGGACGTCAAACAGTGCTTTCGCTGTCCAAATTAGCGAGAGTCAGCATCCCCAACCATGGGTACTGGTCCCTGCGGACGGCTCCACTTCCCGAACAGTCTATGGGGGAGAGGGAACATTCTCCCTGGAAACGGCGGGTAGATTTGAGAACCACACGCCGAGGCAATAGGAGATAACCACCCCTCGTGTCAGAGAGAGGACACGGTGGACTCTGCGTTTAGCGAATCAGGCGACTTGCCGACGTGGCCAACAGCCTCTCTAATCGGATGACCCTCCACGTTACCGTCGAAGGTTCGGGTTGCAGTACGTAAAACGCATTAACTTCGAGTATTTTCTCCGGGAGATCCCGGCATGGCAAAACAAACCCGAGCCCTCGGTCGAAGGGGAGATCCTCCGTCACGGCCTCGAGTCTGGACCCCTCCAGACCTCCCCTACCAAATAAATTATTTTCTTAAAGATTACCGGCCGACCGTCGTCGCACAAGTAATCTAGTCTAAAACCATGAACCACACCCCGGAGATTCGAAGCATGGCCGCGTACCTGGGCTCTCCATAACAGCGGTCATATAGCGCTGATATCGGCGCTGGCGACCCACGGCCAATCCTTCGGGAGAATGGACACCATCCTCCATACTACCTATCCAGGACCCGAGGGTGATTATGGAGCCTGCACGTTTCGCGATTTCGCTAAACGAAATTGCGTCCCACCTCATCGGGCCCTTTTCGGTTAGGGCATTTCCGCTCATCCGACCTGCAGCTTCATAGCCCCAAAACCCTAGATGATCACCCGCATCGTTCGAAACCGTGCTTTGGGTTAGTCGCAAAGCTAACGACGCTCCCGGGTCCACTCCAGCGTCCGGGAGCTTCTCAGACATCCTGAGTGCATCCCTTCCGCTCGTAGCGCTCCAAGATCTTCCAAGCTAGGGCACGATCATCAAGAGCTTTTCCGTCGCGGCGTCGAACCGCCTACCTATCCGGAGGCTTCGACCCCAGGGCTCTCGTTGGGAAAGCTCCTCGCGACAGGGCTCCGTAACTAGTATGGGCTGGTCCGTCGCATTCGCCCGGAACCTCATGCCTTCCCTGTCACAGGCACCATATGGCCTGCATTGGAGTGTCGGTTTCGAACCCATCCACTACCAGAAACTACCACGTACCTACGGGTGTTGAAAACCAAACCCACTGCGCGATCCGTGATCAGCCCTCTTTGACCCGCGGGAGCTTTCCCGGCTGGCGGCGACTGCTTCGGAGCCCACTCTCGGCACTGTCGCGTCCCTCTGCACCATGAAACTTTCGCCGTCACTCCTACCCTCCTTTTTTATTCGTCTTCGTTTCCATCTAAGAAGCCACCATCAAGGCGCTATCCGAGACCGATTGTGAGTCGCCCTTCAACGTACCGGGGTTACTTGCTGCGCCAGGGGGGGGAGGCCAAACGGAGGGGGTTGACGCATTATTTATGAGTAATGCGTGCAGAGCCAGACCGACGCAAAGCGGGAAAAATCTTCAACCGCACCTACACCACCAACTTTAACGGCGACGGAGCCGGAAAGTACCTTGAGGCCCGCACGATTTTAACGGGACGTGGGCAGGTGCAGCATTAGCTACCAGCCATTCGATAGGTTCACCGACCTACTAAGGTGGCAGAAATACTGCACCTACCAGCCCAAACGTCATCAATTCCTATCCATAGTCAAAAAATCAAGTCCCTAACAATCCTGTTCGTCACTCGTGCAGTACCGATCTGACCCTAACAGGGTCCTCCCTACCCTGAGCTCGGCACAATGACTCAGGGGTTGCGGGTTGTTATCGACGTTGTCCTCTATAGATCCGCCATATCAGATAGCAAGCCAGGGGCACCTGTGAGGACGTGACAAACCAATCAGTTGTGACAATTCGTCACTATGGCCGGTCTAAGACTGATACAGTCCCTGGACCAGAGCCTGGAAACCACGATGAATATCCAAGCCAAGTATCTTAAC
>JARSSU010048967.1:22792-128200 GCA_029619165.1 Eurosta solidaginis | reverse complement strand
TGAGGTCGGAGGTAGATTCTAGTATTTTCCAAGAGGGCGGAGTTATTTCACAACATTGAGAGGAGTTTCCAGTTCGGTCATCGAAAAAGCTTCTGATGACTGTATGAACACATTCAGCTTATGTGAAGTCCCATAGGACCGAGCAGTTCAACCTAATCTAAATCTTACTTTTCATTAATATAAAAGCAATACTAAGTTGTGACAGACTAGCAAGGCAAGCACACATACATGCACACAGCAATAAAGAGGAGGCAACCGAAATATGAGATGCACAGCGTTTAATACTCTGACATATACACACATATACATACAAGGCAACAGTGAATATGAAATACAGAAACGAGAAATAATCAAGCAACTATTCGAGAAGGCTGTTCGTGAAAGGTATAGGCGAAGGAAAATAGGCAAACGAGGAGGAAAATGAGAGTATAAAGGCAGCGTAAGCTAAGAAATAATCAATTAGTTAATTTTAGAACGCTGTAAGTGAAGTGCGCGCCTAGTTTAATTGTTAGCTACTACCACCACAGTAGTGTGGTAACTAAAGAACATTTTGCTATACAGAAAATCTGCGTTAATTTCATCAACAGTTCGGTGAATCTAAAGACGATGACATACGGCTCAGAATTATCGAGAATTAACTAAAATTCGTTACAGTATTTATTTGACACAAAATTGGTTTTATTCGGCGAGCTCCCTTTATTCATTTGGCCTGGTTGCCAACGTTTGCCGACATTTTAAACGTAAACATTTTTGTTCATTCTTCCACTTTGTCCGCTTACGTGGAGTTTGATTGATTTGTTAGGAAAAACGGTGTCAGTGTATACTGATAAGAGGCTCGTGCTAGCTCAGTTGAGGTTTTTCATTCCATTTTATAACAAATAACTGTCCGCGTCCGGCCAAGAGAGCGTTTGCCTAGCGGAGGACAGTTTGTTCTTAAAAGTATACCTGAAACTTGGTGCATGAGAAACTGCGCGGCAAACGAAGTGTCCACCTAATAGAGATATCCATTAGAAGGGGGTTTCTCTGTCTATAAAAATGTGATTTCATGCTGTGAATTAAGCAAAAAAAATAATGAAAAATATTAAATGAGCCAAAAATAATAGTTTTTTTCACTTTCTATTGTATGTAATGATGAACCCAAATTTTTTACTCTTTGTCTATGTATGCGTGAATGTATGCTGTTTAACCCCCGCACCCACATAACAGCCACTACTGACAATATTATAATGCGAATTTTTTGTTATTTATTTAACTCTCGTAAAATTTCTGAACAACAAGCAAAATTAAAGAACTCAAGTGCGACAACAAAAGTAAATGCGTGCATACGAACTAACACAGCTTAATAAGAATATATGAATATGTGTATGTGCGTATTTACTCCTTTTCATGTACATATGTATTGTCTGTGAGTGTGCGTTGTTGTTTGTATGTGGGAATACTTGACGTATACGTAACAAGTAATTTTATGAGTAAACTTTTTTATGACCTCATTAGTGCTTAAATATGCTGGTTCATGTATGTTTTTATATATGTATGTGTATACGCATACATGTGCGTGCATATGATTGTGTTTGTTAAAGCTGTAAATATTTCAATTTCATAGTTTTAAACAAATACTTTTAAGTGTAAATATACCTTACTCACACGCATACATCGACACAACAATACAAAGTGCGTGTATATGTACGTGTATGTGAGTACACAAATTTGTGTAAACAGCTGTAACGGTAAATATGAACTCTGTCCTAGGAGTTTTAATCGGCAACATTAACACAAAGTTTTGTAATCCAACAAAAAGCGCAAATTCTAGTCTTTAAAGAAAATTCGCAAAGAATTTTTTCAGATCCCAATGAATAGAAAATATATTAAACAAACTATTAAAAAAAAGAAGAAATAAAAGATGTAATAATATGAATAACAAAATTAAAAAATTTAATATTAAAAAAATTTTGGAGAGTCGGAGCCGTATGTACAAGTGGGGCGAGTGATAGCGGCATCTGATCACCATAATGTGAGGCTGCATGCGACCGTCTATCATAGATCAAGCGGTTCGCTATATAAACGATACCCGCTAAGCAAGCGGATTGTGCGCTGTGCTCGCCTTGTAAAACTACACTTCAATTAAAATCTACGAAAATCTTCAGATAAAAAGACAACATCTTGCTGATGATGACCAATGCAAGTATGGAGCGTTCGTTCCCTTTATGGGATTGACTGCAGATGCACGGCTGGTTGATGTCCTTGTGATAGCAAAAGTCGACATCATCGCCACCAAAGAAATTCGATGGACGAAACAAGGAAAAAAGCAATTAAAAATTGTTTACTGAAGTGCCCAATGCAAATAAGACGCAGTTTCGGTGTCTGGTTCGTGGTGGGAAAGGTACATGTGTCACCACGTACTGACTTTCACGCATATGGACAAACGTCTCGCCGCTATCCAAATAAAAGCGACATTTTTTTAATAAATAATTCATCTACGCCCATGCGCTGACAGAGGAGAAAGACGATTATTTGTAAAAAAACTTTATATGAACGCTTAGAGCGCTCCTACAAGTGCCGTCCCCGCCATGATATGGAAGGCGTGCTTGGCGACTGGCAATGAAACCTTTCCTCATGGACTGAGGCTAACGACTTCGCTGGTGCTCCCAAACATTGCACGAGGTACATGCAGTACAACATCATCAAGCTGCATGGCCATCACCCGATGAAATACACGCAATCTGATCGACCACGTGTGATAGTGTGATAGACGGACGACAGTATTTTGGATGCGAGCACGATTGGAGGACCTAAGCGCTGCTAAAAATAAGGAACAAAAAATACAAGAAAAGTTAAGCGACACAACAGAGGGAAGGTTTTAAGTCCGGGACAAACGCCTGTGAGAACGAAAACGGCGAACTTGTAACCGATGTCTAGAGAGTACTTTGATTATAGAGGGAACCCTTCTCTGCCCTCTTGAATGGAGACAGCGATGCACCGCACAGGGATGATGATGGAGTTTATACCCCCGATTATGTGGAGCTATTCAAATACGGCGGTGAAGAGCTGGTAATGCGCATACATCAGCTTCTTTTCAAAATATGGTCGGACGAGTGCATGACTGACGATTGGAACCTGTGTGCTCTTTGAGTAGTCCACAAGAAGGGGGATCTTGCAAACTGCACCAAATAGCGCGGAAACAGCCCTCTGAATATCGCATACAAGTCAAGCTTATTTTGCGACACATTGAAGTCCACAATGAATCGGCTGATTGGACTCTATCAGTGCGGCTTCAGACCTGATAAATCTATCACCGACCAGACTTACATTATGCGTGATTCGCCGAAAACACCTGCGAAAAGGAAATTGCAACAGATCACTGCATATACGCCGCTCGGTCGACTTTCGTGTCCCTGCAAAACTTATATGCCTGAGCAAAATGACGTTGAGCAACACTATCGTGGCGTATGCTTACGACATTGCTACGGCCTGAAAACTCGCGACGTAAATTGTGCTTACTCCAAACTGGAAAAAGAAGCGGAAAAGATGTGCTTGTTCCTAAATGAGGACAAATCAAAGAGTCATCGCATTTGCGCCTTGGCAACCACGCCACTGTTGGCAGCCATAATTTCGAAATATACAAGACTGAGGGACCATTATTGACAACAAGGACAACATCAGCTTCGAAATCCCGCGAGAATCATTCTTGCCAATAAATACCACCTTGGACTAGGTAGGCAATTTAATAGTACACATTCTGCTATATGGTCCAGAAGCATGGACCATGACAACATCAGATGAGGCGGCTGTGAGGAAAAGTCCTTCGAAAATTTCGGACTCAACGGTTGAGACGGCGACTGAAAAAGATGGTCGAGCTTGTACTTTAATGGTGCTTGTTACCGGAACGTAAATGATATGTATCCGGCAAAGGGCAATCAACAACGACAACACTCCCCACAACCTTCGGGGAGTGTCTTTATCGTTGCAACCAAATAACAAGAAGACTAAATGATGAACTGTCTGAGCTTTACGTAGCCATCAACATAGTCAAGATACACATAGATAATTGTGCATGTTGATTTATTGGTAACCAACTTGTAGTTAGCTCGTATGAGTTTCCTTTCCTGCTGCTTATTCTACAGTAACAACTCAGCTATCGTAGGAGTGCGGGTTCAAATCCCACTCTCGGGAGAAAAGGCTTTGAAAGTACTTACAAAGTATAATCAAAACAGCTGTCGCCTTGTCCGTCCTGATGTCACGTTGTATAAATTTTTCCCAAATTATTAAATAAATTATAAAATTAAAATTGCTTCAAATAAATGTTTTCATATATTTAAAAGCAATACGGGCAATACCCGATTAACTCATAAAAATACAAGATTTTTATTTAAAGCTAGCAGACCCGCCAAACGTTGTTCTGCCCTACATTTGGCCTATCTGCATACATTTTAATAAGCTTTTTCCGTCTAACTCTGCCCTACCCCTCTACACTTTTTCCTAATCTTTTTATTCACTCCTCCCTCCGTCTTTTTCGCTTCATCTCCATCTTCGTCTCATTCTACTCTTTCTCAGTCTCCTTCTCTCTTTTCTCTTCTCTCAAGTTTTTCTCCTTCTTCTTCATCGCTTATTGCCAGTCCCAGAGGGTGGTATGTATTTTGTTTCGTCCCATTCCGAGTCTCATCCCATTCCCACCCGAGTCTCAGTCTCAGTCCCAGTTATAGTCCTAATCCCTGTCCCAGTCCATCTCTGGTATACTTCCCGAAAAAAAGACATCGTAAATATAATATAGGCAAATTTATATAGGTAATTTCAGGCAAATCGAATAGGACGTATGTAAATAGGTATATGGGTATTATTAATTCTTGTCTTTATTTCGGCTTCGCATGCATATTTATCAGTTTTGCCAGGTTGATGCGACTCAAATCGAATATCACAATGAACTTCAGAGCTCTCAGCAACAGCTTTCATTTGACATCTATAATACACACACATTCTAGGTGTATCCGGGTCCATGTTTTGGCCTATATCTCGAGACCCTAGTCACTCAGCGGTGTAAAACTTACTCTGTATTATAGCACACATCAACAGCTTTGATTTGTAATCCATATTATATAAACACATTCTAGGTGTATCCGGGTCCACGTTTTGGGCTATATCTCGAGACTCTGGCCTCCCAGTTGTATGAAAATTATCCTGTACTATAGCACTCATCAACAGCTTTCATTTGATATCCATATTGTATAAACACATTCTAGGTGTATCCGGGTCCACGTTTTGGGCTATATCTCGAGACGCTAGCCTCCCAGTTGTATGAAAATTATCCTGTACTATAGCACTCATCAACAGCTTTCATTTGATTTCCATATTGTGTAAACACATTCTAGGGGTATTCGGGTCCACGTTTTGGGCTATATCTCGAGACTCTGGCCTCCCAGTTGTATGAAAATTATCCTGTACTATAGCACTCATCAACAGCTTTCATTTGATATCCATATTGTATAAACACATTCTAGGGGTACCCGGGTACACGTTTTGATCTCAAGACCCTAGGCACGTAGCGAAAAAAGAGGTAGAAGTTGGCCGATTCTCAGACCTACCCAATATACTCACAAAATTTCATGAGCCGTTTTTTTCAGCCGTTTCGGAGGAGTTAAGTCTCTAACGCCGCGACAGAAGAATTTTATATATTAGATTTCAGTAATAGAAATCAGACACTAACTAGCAGCTACTAGCTCTAACTAAGTAAAATATCAAGCCATAACGTACCAAGCAATTCGTGACAATTCTCTCTTCTAGCAACAGCAACAACTTTTCCCATCTTTTACTGTTAATCTTAGGCTCCAACTTTCCTTTTTCACTCCTGGTCTTGTTTCACAAAAGCTTCAAAAGCGGCACTTCCTATTTGGGGTACACAAAAATGTCCATCCTTTGAATTTCGCGCTGCCCCCAAAATACATGTCAAATCCTTTGTGTATACTAAACTGACTTTAATTGCGTTCCTTCCGTAAAAGTTCGCCCAGGCGAATTTAACAAACCATATCAAATTTAAGAATCTAATTTTACGATTTGGTCACGAAAGTCAAAGCTTACTTAAATCTTTATCGTTTTGAACTTAAATTTACCTCTTTTTCAGCATTTCCTCTCGACTCTTATTTCCTTACCTTTAATTCATATTTTTCCAAAGTTACAATTACAATGTTTTGGGTCAAATTCTTAAATCAGTTGCAAATAAATACACAAATCCGTTCAAGCGAATTAATGACAACCCAATGACACAGCTCAAATTTGTATGACTCCACAAAACATTGGCCCACGTGATATGGATGGCCGCCGACCTCACAATGACCTAACCAAAAAGCAAAATTAAAATTGCGAGCCTTTCGCATTTATGTGTGTATGTATGTATATTCATTTGATATTATTATGTGTTAGTGTGCGTTTACTTGTGTGTGTGGATTTAAATGAATTTATTTGGTTGTATATGAGCTTAGTTTCCGTTCGGTTGACATTGTCATTAAATAAAAGGATTTTCCACATACAAATACGGCTTTTTGCCTTTAATCTCATAAACCAATTAAAGTGCATCATTTGCTGAACGCGACTGTACTAAAGGGGGGGATTGAATATTTTTGATTGCCATTTAAGTGGAGTGGAGTAAAGAGTGATTTTGTTTTAGAGCGAGATATAATATTTACGATTGAAATATTCTTAAAGATTTCTTCCATATGGAAGAAGAGGGTGCAGCATTCGATAAATCGGCAGTAGACGTCCGAATTCGTATAGGAGGAATCAAAAGGAGAAAGAAAGTTGCATATGATCCATCAAGCAGGAAAGGCATGGACAGAAGTTCGGGGCTGCAAAATTTCTAAGATAATGTGCAAATCCTAACTGGACACTGCCTTCTTCCAGCAGATGCACGTTCTGCGATCGCTAGGACAAGGTTCCAGATACTAGGGAGCAATTAGACTAGGTCCTTGAGAACGTCTTGTATTTGCGAAGAGAACGAAGCTACTCATAAATAAATCCTAGTGCCTTACTGGGTTTTTTCTGTTTGGTCGTCAAAAAATTCTATTCACACTATAGACACATTCAGTCTATGCGGTGTCTTTATTTGACCTGCCAGTTCAAACTAACCTAACCGCATCCAGGTAAATATTTCACGAAGGTTGCAAAACAAAACTTGAAGCAAGGAATATTAGATATATATCCGACGTTTGCCGGCCTATAAATTTAATATTGATTTTAGGTGAAACATATTTTTAAATTTGTGCTGGAGATTCAGCACCGATGGTCGCAGCACCTTTTCGAACATTTTTATTTTATTCAATTTTAAAATTTTGTTTTGAAAGTTTTTCATAGCGGAAATGTAATCGGAATGCTTGCCAAATAAGAGACAACTAACTTTTGAAAAACTTCTTCTGAAGCAAACACACTTTTCGTTATCAGGCCCCGTACTTAGACCTACGACCTGTTGGTATGATAGCCAAGCACACTACCCTTACACAGCGAACTGTCCTAGGTTTTCGCAACATGAACTTTAAAGCTGGTTTTGTTTATCAGAGTAACTAGAGACCAGTTTGAGGAAGCTACGAACCTGTCAAAATACGAAATATGTTCTTATGACGCCAGAACATCATCTACATAATAAAGTGGGAATACTCTTAACAGACAACTGATTAATGTGGCTCCGCCTCCCTATGATATAAAAGAGCATATCTTCAAACACTAAGAAGAGTTCCGACAAACAGAAGTTAGGCCGTTTGTACCAAGAGAGCATGGAAAGGCCCTCAGTTTCACAAAGTTTTCACGCGAGAAAAATTAAAGTGGCAATAATAATATAAAATTTGGAATTTAGCATTCAAATGTCGAGCTTTTTGATTTGCGGCGTTGCTGCTGACTTCTACTCGTTTTCTTCTGATTTAAGTTAGCCCCTCAAGTTTTTCGAGGATCGCGTCTTAAGTCCCCGCGAAGTATTCGACTACTGAGGAAATTATAAGTTTTTTCTACATGAAGTACGCCTAGGGCGGTGTCAAACGGGATTGGCCGAGCAATTTATTTGTGTGTTCATTCTCTAGTATATGCATAGCCTTGTTTTGGTTTTTATGATCCACAATCAAGTAGTGAGACCGCCACTGGCTGTCTTTGTGTCGGCATCCTCGCTATAGTAAGGTGCCTCCTATCTGAAACAAGTAAAAGATTTCCTGGAGTACCAAGAACTAGCTTAAAAAAATTGTCTCGGCATCCAATAGAGCGTTCAACAATTATCTGCCAGGGCCAAGAGCAACCGATAGATTACTCTTTAAAAGTAATATGGCACAGAACTGGAGCAGTTGAGTTAGATGAGCCCGATATTAAGATATAAATGGTTACAAACAAGGTACCGTGAAGGTTATTCTGCGTAGTGGTACTAATCGAGCTTCGGGTGCATTTGTGCCCTAGTAGGTGTCAAGTAGTTTCTGGGCATGGTCACTAAGTCGTCAGCATCATGCTGGTGGATTTTCCGCAAAACGGGACACGGTATTTGCAGATGTAGGCAGCGGATATCTTTTATTTCTGAAGAGGATCGTCCAAAATAACGCGAGGTCTCTCGAGAAGTATGGATTAGCTGTGTGGTGGGGGGCACTTTTCTGTTACCAAGAGTACGAGGTAAACTGTATTTTTGATCAGCCAGATCACTGTAATGATCTCGTCAGTGTCATGCTGGTGGATTTTCTGCAAAACGGGACACGGTATTTGCAGATGTAAGCAGCGGACATCTTTTATTTCTGAAGAGGATCGTCCAAAATAACGCGAGGTCTCTCGAGAAGTATGGATTAGCTGTGTGGTGGGGGCACTTTTCTGTTACCAAGGTAAGAGGTAAGCCGTATTTTTGATCAGCCAGATCACTGTAATGATCGCACTGTGATCAACGCAATTATGGATGCTTTGGATGGTATGCTTTTCATTGCTCTTATGATTAGGGAATTTAATATTTACTTGGATATCCAAGCATCTATTTGAGATTCTGAGTTCAACATAGGTGCGGACGCAGATATTCTGGAAATGCCTAACAGCGTTCTCGATTTCCAGTTCCTATTTACTGGGAGGCCGTGTGCTTGTACCTGAGATTTTCGAGCAACTGACAATCGCTCAAGTCAACCTCTTTCGGTTCATGTAGTTTCAGTATTTAAAAATTGCATGCTTTTTTTGAACCACTCCTCATATTTACATTATAATTACGCACACACATGCAAAAGTTTTGTATATCCAAAATATAAATGTTATTTGAAAAGCGTAATAATACGAAAATTTTTTGATCGCATATTCTCGTGACAAATTTTTAGCTAAAGTTCAATGTAAATATAGATATGTATGTGCACAAGCCTGCGGAATTGAGCTTATTTACTGTTTATTGGCAGAAAATCTGAAATCTGTGTTTACATGCAATTCCGTTTTTAATTTAGTGAATATTTTGTAATTTTTATACCTTTCATGAAAATGAAATGGTATATTAATTTCGTCACGAAACCCAAAATTGTAAGTCCCTAAAGGAAAATAGATAGACCCACCATTAAGTATACCGAAATAATCAGCCTGAAGAGCTGAGTTGATTTAGCCATGTCCGTCTGTCCGTCTGTCTGTTTGTATGCAAACTAGTCCCTCAATTTTTGAGATATCTTGATAAAATTTGGTGAGCGGGTGTATTTGAGTGTCCGATTAGACATTTGTCGGAACCGGCCGGATCGGACCACTATAGCATATATCCTCCATACAACCGATTTTTCAGAAAAAGAGGATTTTTGTCATATCTTCCTCAATTTAACAGATTGAAGCTTCAAACTTCACCATATACTTTCGTATATTGCACATATTGTTGTATGAAAAAATTGATGAGATCGGTCGTATATATAGTATATATCCCCCACAACCGATTGTTCAGATAAGGCATTTTTCGCTATTACTGCCCTATTTTAGGAGCTAGAGGCTTCAAATTTCAGCGAATGCTTACGAATATAGCATATATTGTTGTCTGAAAAAATCATAGAGATCGGTTGTATATATATTATATACCCCATATAAACTGTAATTTTTGCGCCTTTTTTACGGCTAGAAGCTTCAAAATTCATCAAACTTCATTAAATAGTCACGTTTACGTCATATATTGTTGAAATACGTGATTCGTAGTCATAGTTTTTACACGCAGACCACAAAACACCTGAAACTTTGCATCCTCACACAAAGTACCTACCTATTTTTTATTTATCTTAAAAATCGTTTCGGTATGTACATCTGTTCACTATATATTTCTTATCTTATACATCCGATTATTTGGAGATTACGAACGGGATAAGATTATTGTTCAGCCCCATTCATGAAAGGTATGAAGTCTTGGTTTTTTTTAAATAAAGTTTTAGTTTCGGAGGCAATACGATTTAATGAAATAAAAATGTCAATGGAAAATTAAACGTTTAAGTAGAAAATTCAAATTGTATGACGGTATCTATATTTACTTCACGCTATGATCGCTCTTCTTTTAATACTAAGGAAAGGTGAGCATTGAAGTATTAGGGTGCTTAACTCTCATATATTGGCGCGCGCCAATTCCCATTCTGTAGACAAGCGACATCATAACACGCAAAGGTGATGTCCGCATACAGGTCTTGAATTTCTACCCAGAAGCTCATTACAACAAAAGCTATGCACCCACCTACCTTGACATTTTCAATATAAACTTTAACATCGAGCATACATTTTTACAGAAATTTTATAATATTCCGCAGTTTGCTCATTTAAGCGAGACTGACACAAATATCATGAAATATGAGTAAACTTTTACAATAGACCTTGCCACCGAATCCAAACTATTATACAAGAATGCAGCCGTAATCGAAGAACCCGAGGGCAGCAGCAATAAATGAATGTTTAGCGACAGCAGCGACTAGTAATGCCCTTCATTTTTCAAATTACGATTAGACACACATACTTGTGCATAACATACAGGGTGATCCGAAATTACATTCAATACCTCGCACACGTATTCCTGGGATGCGGATCAACAAAATATATAAGATAAATTTTTTTGAGTTTAAACTAAATTTTTCGATAAATCGGTGCTCGCGGCTCTCACGTGATCCCCTGGTCACCCATCACATATCAGTCGATTGCCAGCGATCGTAGGAAGACCCCATTTGATATGCTGGAAAGGTATGAACTCCCATCTTTTCTTGTTTTTTTTTAAGCTAGCATTTGACAATAAAAAGTTTCCCAAAACTTGAAAAAGTCTCGGTTTGTGAACTTTTTTGATATTCTAAACATTGGTTTTTCTCGAAGTTTGTGTATGCTTACCTATGCTTTTATATGTGGAATCAAAATGTTCGGAAAATTTTAGTGGGGTACACAAGTTTTGAGGCATACCAAGAATACGTGATTGATGTATTCAAATGTAATTTCGTGTCACCCTATATAGGAGTTTTCAATATGGAATAGCGATTCTGAAATGGAACGAAGTTGGGTGATGTGGGGAATATACGAAATTAAAGGCCCGTTGATGCTGCCGGGACCCAGCACAAACTACGACACCAAATTTATAAACTGATTAAGCCGTCAATACAAAGCTCCAGTTTACTGAATGTGCGCTATAACGAGGTCCAAATATTAACTCGTTACGCAATTTTTTTGGTAGCAAAGGCACGCAGATGCCTGTGTGGCGAAAAACATTGTCTTAGTTTCTCAAAAATGTCTTGCTTCGAGAAAAATAGTCTAAGAGAGCAGTGGGAGCCACATACTTCAGCTGACGACGTTATTGGATTCCGGTGCGCCAGACAGATTCATATTGCATATAGGTGCAATGCACAGATTAGGGGAACGTTATCATAAATGTATCAGAAAAGGAAACACTGCTAAGTAGAAGGAAGGAAAGTGTGACTTAAAAACATAAATGTGATAAATTCGGCACAAGGTTTAAAAAAACGGGCAGGGAGAGTAGAGAGCTTAATTCAGCAATGGGGGGTATGTTCCAATGACCAAATATGATTAACTGAATCATGAAGGGTGTCGAGAGACGATGAGAACTTTCTTGGAGCGTTCTGTCTTCGCGGTATGTATTGAAGGAAGTAAAATGATAAACTGAACCAGCTTTACGCAGGCATGAGTATAGGGCAATTATGAGATGTTTACTTCTTGAAGTACAAGCTAAAATTGATTGACTGCACTACAAGACGTGTAGGGGAACGCCGAACAGTTTTCCGAAGTTCTACGAAGCTCCCAAGTGCACCACTGCTTTTAAAGCTCTTCTGCTACCCAAATTGTGGTACCAATTGCACGGTAAATAATAATAATAATAATAATATAAAAGCCTTTGCTTATGAAGGTTCTGAATACATAATTCGTACCTAATGAGCAACCCTTTATTCATAAAAATGTGCCACATGCCATCATATTTGAAGTTTCGCTTAGTAGTATGTAATGCTAAGGAACTTAGATGTGCTATAATATTTCGTTTTGTTTTTATTAAATTAAACTACATTTGGTTGTTGCTTTTGTTGTTATTCTTTTAGTTGCATATGAACGCAAAATATTTATTAATGTCAACGCTGAATTAAGCATAAACTTTATTACCAATTCCATCACCCCACAATCACCCTCAAAACTATGTCACTCATCACCCTGTGGCGACTTTACAACTGAATGGTCATACGATAAATTTAATCGTGGTTCCTTTTTTTGTTGTTTCATGCAACTGACTGTTGCGACTATCTTTTGCCTAAAATCTTCATTTCAACGATATTTTATAGCTTCGTAGACCGCTGCTGCTTGTCAGTGTTTTTATTATTATTTTTTCTGTTTTTTATGACTTTTTTAACTGTTATTTATTTGTGGTTTATTATTGTTGTTGTGATCATTTATTTTTTATTTTTTCATTTGGTAAAATCGAGTGCAGCGTTGCAATTTGCTGGTTCGGTGTAGCAGAAAAAATATTCAACTTGTGATATGTTTTTACTAGCGCAAATGTACTAGGGCGGTCCTTAAAATCAAGAAAATTTTGTATTATCTCTAGACTCACAGAGTTGGACCGAAGATATAAGAGTGTGAGAGGAGTTGGTTCCGAATTGCACTTGCATAGGTGGTTGGTGTCGTGTGACACGTTGTAACGCGCATTGGGTATTCCGGGGCTGATTCTGGATAAGTAATTTTTAACCTATAACAGTAACAAGTATTTCAAAGTAACTTACTCTAAAATGGTTAAGCCTTTGGATACTTGCTATTGGTTGGCGGACTCGTGCGTTTCTGAGGTTAATGAAATTAAAGATCTTGGCGTGTATTTTGATAGTAAACTAAATTTTACTACTCATTTAAACTACATAATTACAAATTCTTTTGGAACACTTGCCTTTGTGAAACGCCACTCTTCTAATTTTTCAGACCCATATACGTATAAGCTTTTGTACTCGGCCTTTGTCCGTTCCAAACCATACCATTCAGTCCATATAAATCGTCTGGAGAAAGTCCAAAAGTGCTTTGTTCGTTTTGCTTTGCGCTCTCTTAACTTTACTGAACCGATTCCGTCCTACGTTGCTCGTTGTCGATTAATTAGTTTGGTATCGTTATCCGATAGGAGAACGCTTATTATCGGTTACATTTATTATTGATATTGTCTCTGGCAGGATAGATTGTCCTTCCTTACTTCAGCTAGTTAATTTTTATGTGCCCGGCAGAAATTTACGGAATTTTGTTGTTTTTCGTGTTGGACTTAACAGAACAGTCTATGGCGATAACGCTCCTTTGAATAGAATTATGTCTGATTACAACTATTTCTCAAATTTTCTGGATTTAGATTTAACGTATACCAAATCGGTTATACAGTTCAAACTAAAAACCTATTTTTTAAGTAATACTTAATTTACATTAGTTGTACTATATTCTTAAGTGTCTGCTGTATATTAGACATACAAGTAAATGAATAAATAAATAAATAAATAACCACATCCAAGTGGAGTACAACTATGGGCGTCTCCCCAGGGAGGTTGCTTTCTTCATGTGCGAGCTAAAAGTATTTGACTTGGAGAGCAGGGTTCAGCGGACAATTTCCGGCAGAATATTCCAAAGATTTTATGTGGATGTCTCTGAAGTCCTATCGTACTCATTTGCTTCATACATCTGAGTTCTAGGGTGCTTACTTCATAGGACTTACGGAGATAACTTATTAAGTTCCTGGGAAGCGAGGTCTCTTCAATTTCAATCAAATGTCTTTTGGGCTGCCCAGGTATTTGAGAACTCAACAAAAACTGTACGTTAAGCAGTTAACGGCACTCCCTTATGGTGGGTGTAATCGCCTCAATGTGTAGATGATGTTCTGGAGGAAGGGCCTGCAGTTTCCTTTAGTGTGAATCTTTTATGGTCAGCGAACATATTGGGACCGCGTAACATACAAGCGGAAGGCCAACTGCTTTTATAAGTGGTTATGAGCATTTCTTGATGTTTGGCCTAAGTGCTACAGGCAAGAGATTTACGATTTTGTTGCGGCTCTGAACTTAAGATACAATTGCGGCTGCATACTCGCCAAAATGTAGATCTCGACTGAACGTCACACCCAGTATATTTGTACATAAGACTGTCGGTAGCGTAATGCCGTCGCATTGGAGATGTTCAGAAATAATAACGAGGTGAAAACAAGTTGTCTCTTGATTATCAAAAGTTATCGACTTTTTATCGTCGAGTTATCCAATTTGTATCGAAAGTTTATCGATTATAGTTATCAAAAAAACTTCCGATTTGTTATAAAAGTGTTGCTAACTTATTATCAAAGAACTATCGATTTTATCTCAAAAAGTTTCTGATTTTCATTCAAAAAATTATCGATATGAAATCGAAAATTTCTCGATTTACCATCGAAAAGTTATTGAACTTTTATCGATATGTTATCCAAAGTAAACAATTTGTTATCGGAGTGTTTTATTTTTATTATCTGCGTGTTATCGATTGGCTAACAAAATTGTATCGTGTTGATACAGAAAAGCTATCAACTTCTTAGCGAAGTATTACCGATTTGTTATCGGCGTTTTATCGATTTATTTGAATGGCGATCACCGTGGTGTGATGGTAGCGTGCTCCGCCTACCACACCGTATGCCCTGGGTTCACACCCCGGGCAAAGCAACATCAAAATTTTAGAAATAAGGTTTTTCAATTAGAAGAAAATTTTTCTAAGTGGGGTCGCCCCTCGGCAGTGTTTGGCAAGCGCTCCGGGTGTATTTCTGCCATGAAAAGCTCTCAGTGAAAACTCATCTGCCTTGCAGATGCCGTTCGGAGTCGGCATAAACATGTAGGTCCCGTCCGACCAATTTGTAGGGAAAATCAAGAGGAGCACGACGCAAATTGGAAGAGAAGCTCGGCCTTAGATCTCTTCGGAGGTTATCGCGCCTTACATTTATTTTTTTCATTTATGAAACAGATACCGATGAAACTCCAATATAACATCGCTGTTAATGTTCAAACAGGGATCGTAACGGTTATAAATTTTTTTTAAAAATCGCTTTTCAGTAATAATTTTTTGAATTTTATTCTTCGCTCATCAAATAAGATTAACCCCTCAATCTTATAAGATTAATCCCTCAATCTTACTTGATGGGGCTTAGAAAATCTGTTATCAACATATCCTCCCCACATTTGAGGACCACCATAATGTTAAAAACTGCATACATACATACACATCAACATATTCATGTAAACGAATATACATACAACTTAATGATATGCATTTTTTGTTAAACAAAGTCATATTCACTTTGTTGTTTTTTCCTTTTGTTGCATATTCTGCTCTCTGGGCATTTAGCAGTGGCGCGTTATTGCTCGTTGTTGTGACATATGTGAGCTTGGAACCCTTTTACTGTTACCTATTCTAGTATAGTTTAGCATATACTCTTTCATTGCTAATGCTACAAAATATTCATGTGCAACTGTAATTTTGCCATCGCCGTCACCTTTTGATATTTTGATGACATTTGAAAATTGCTTAATTTTCTTACCTGCCGCATAATCTAAGATAAACAAAAACAAATGCACATAAATTCACATACCTTTTACATATTTATAACCACAACGTCATGCATTCACATATTTTGTATTTTTAAATTTTTGTCAAATGTCACTGCAATTTGTGTAGTCAGCAAAAAAAATTACTGCGATGACAGATAAGATTCGATATGCGGAAGTGAGCAAAGCGGAAAACGCAATAACAACAATTTCGATGGAAGGCAGATGCCATAAAAAATGTATTTTAGTGTACGCATAAGAAGTATTTAATTTAAATGAAAACAAACTTTAGTGGACCCCAAATGAAAAAAAGACAAAAAAATTAAATAATTGTCTAATTGTTGTTGAATGTTTATACGTTGCTATCTTTACTCAAGCCTCTTCCAAAGCTTACAATTGAATCTCGAACCTCTCTGTAAATGATAGACGTTGAGAATTGAGACCAAACTTTTCGACATACCCAATAAAACTACCCATTGTTTATTTATTTCAGTGAACGTAGAAATTACATAAAGGTGCTTTTAGCTGCACCTATGCAATAGAGCAAGCACGCCCAAGCAATGGCCCGTTTCGCTTCACGTGGCTGCCAACAACATCATTTTGGATCCGGCTGGCTCCCAGGTTAGGTCGAACTGGCCGGTCAATAAAGACCACACATAGACTGAATGTGTCCATTGTGTTAGCAGAATTTGTTTGATGACAAAACGGAAGAACCCCAATTAGATACCAGGACACCCATATGTTATAGAACAACTCCATTCTCTTTTCAAATAATAGCAGTTTTCTTAGCTAGCTTAATAGCTGCCTCGAGATCGGGGAACTTTGCCGCTCCTAGTAGCTACAGCCTTGAGCTGGGGAGCGCAGCACACGAACACAGAACGTACTCAACCCTTTATTCATGTAGCTCGCACTTCCCGTATCTGATGTTACTGAAGAGTTCTAACTTAGAAGCATGTGACGCCAGAAGGCAGTGTCCAGTTAATATGCCCATCGTGAGCCTGAAGTCTTCTCGCTTTAGAGATATAAGCAACTTTGACAGTCTAGCGTCTGTCCTTCTTGATAGATAATATGCAACTCCTGTCTCATTTTGATTTTTCCCTAAGGAATTGCGACGTTTACCGCCGATTCATCGAGTACTGCACCCTCCTTTGCCAACTCATCGGCCTTTTCGTTTCCTTGTATCGCTTTATCGGAGACCCAGTAAGAAATAGCCCGGCCAGAGCGAGGTTTTTCCAATGCTTCTTTGCATTCTAAGACACTTCATGATGAAGTAATTTGTGAGATTATTATTAATATAATTCCTTGCAAAACTATTAATTTTGGACTTTTAATATATTTGGATCAAGATAAAAATTATTTTCGGATTTTTATTACCTGAGTCCGATAGAACTAGTTAAACTCGGACTTTTAAAAATAAAAATCAGGAAATAAAAGTTAAATCCGGAATTTTATTTTTGAAGGCCAAAATAAAAGTCCTGCTTGGAAGTCCCTTGAAGACGGTTACCGACGTGTAACCGAAATATATCGGAATTCAAAATAAAAAGTGGTGTTTTTATTAATAAATATATTGTGACGAATATTAGCATCAGTAATTGTCTTTCATCCCTAAGGTTATTAAATAAAGGCACAACAACAGAAACATTAAGCAAGCTCCATAAACACATTAATCATCCTGTACACACATACATACAAGCAGCAGAGAGATACTCACAAACCCATGTCATCATCAGCGAAGTAGTACTCACATATACGCACGCATATTTTTACACACTACAAATACACGCGCGTATGGCTGGTGACCAGGTAGTGGATTCTAGAAGAAGAAACGTCTAGACATTTGGGCAGAGAGTATAAAAGCGGCACAAGCTGAGTAATCAAAAAATCAGTTTGACTTAAGCACGCTATTGGCTGCGAACTATAAGTGTTATTGTGAAGTACTTTCAAAGTAGTCTAATAAAGACCATTTTGCATTATTGAATATTGGAGTTATTTATTCGACAAGAACGTTAGTAGAAGGTTTCAAATAAGCAGAAATACCCTAAATTCGTTACAATATATTGACCTCGAGCCAGCACACGCAAAACCAATATCTTTCTAGAAAAAGGTCGCCAAACTAATATTATATATATCTTGATGCGACTGCAGCCTAAGTCCGCCTCCGCCAAAATTTCTGCTGTTTTCTTCAGGACACCTGAAAGACATCGCAGTGATCTTGCAGCTTGTAGGATCTACTTATATCTGGATCGGCACAATAAACAGCAGTCCCAACCCCTTTGGTTAATTTGGAACCGTTACTCTGCCATTTCCGCATCGTTGAGCCTAACCTTTAACTCAAATTTAATCGTTTAATGCAACCATGGAATAACACTCATTGGCCAAAGCCTGCACGCTATCCTGTTAAATACATCAGAACCTGTGGTTTTTGGGATAGGAAGTAAGAATAGACCCTCCTTGAAGTATGCCTGTCTTAATGGTTACCTAAAATCTCAAACGAAGCTCGAAACCCGATCATAAATTCAGACAGCTGAAAGGTTTAATGAAGATTTTTATTGTGTATGGGAACTTCGACCTATAAGAGTGTTTTTCAAAGGAGGCCATCTCTTCGGCTTTTTAAGTTGTGTCTACCTATCAACGCGACTTTGGTAGAATCAAAACTTCAGTGAAATCTGTGGAACTCTTGATCTGAGCTTTGTGTCGCATCGTTCTTGCTCTATATAATCATGCCTTATGTCTAATACATCGATGCAAAGCGGCATGTTGTTCCTAACTATTTTTTAGGAGAAATATACAGGGGATATATTTTGGAATGAATTCAAAAGTGGAATGTAAGCAATTGGCACACCTCACATTCACAAGGTGTTTCAAATTCCTTAAAATCTCAAATATCCTTCATACCAATTATTAGAAGCCTAGGATGCAAAACCTAGAATCGGGCAATTGAATCCAAAGTTCTAGTATTTGTTTGGCGTACTTCTCACGCCTCTGTGGCTCTCTTCAAAAAGGACGGCTTGTTTAATAACCGTCTGGTGGAGAGTACATTGCTAGATTTACACTTGAAACGTGAAGAAGTTGAAAAAATGTAAACCGTTGCAAAAGAGGAGAGGAGACGCCAACACGAACGCCTACTTATCCCACTCATGAAAACGTCAGGATGAGAATGCGCTCACATCGTAAGTTATAAACCTTAACACTGCGCCAACTTCCTTACCACAAACCAAAAACTTTGCCGTCCCTAAAAGAGACAGTGTTGACAAGCGTACAGCGAGCGTATTTCTCTTTGGCTGAGTGTTAACTGTACGCACTGTTGAAATGTTAACTACACGTTGAGTGACATGTAAAACAAGCAAAATGACAAACAAACAAACAAACAAACAGGCAGACAGAATAGAAGTACATAAGCAGTAAGCATTTGGTACAACACCTACAACCAACTGAGAACGCTCGATGAAGTGGTTCTGGTACGTCGCTATATTTTACTGCGGCCATAAACAAATTCTCAAAGAAAAATCTGTTTCCTAGACGACAACGTTAAGAAAGACGACATTGCTACGTGACACACGAACTCCAGACGCGATCCTGCCGTGACTTAGCAGGCTAAGTCGCTGTATTAGCTTTTTAGCTGTTGCCTGTTTGCTTACTTCCTCTTGCATATTTTCATGTTTTATATTTAGCGTATATGTAAGTAGTACATGAATTGCCTGCCTTTTGCAATTGGGTTTTGGAGTTTGGGTATGCGGGGCGTGTTGTCAGATTTTACTGTTTGAAAAGTTGCGAAAAGCCAATTCCCATGTTTAATGTGCGTCATAAACTTCGTGTTACTGTCACTTCTTGTTGTCGCTCGCCGTCGTCATTTTGCAATAAGTGGACCAAGCATAAGAAAGCTGAACTGTCAAGAAGGCTATTTTTGAAACAACGCGTTTTGAATATTTATATAGCTAAAGGTCTTAAGTTTGTTTGAAACATATTTCAAGGCAAAAAAACACAAACTTAGTTGTACCACCTGCTTTGATATGATCTGTTGGCACGTTGGAAAAAACTCAATTAAGTTGAATAGTTTTAATATGACCTTTATTCAAGTGTGACCTCTTATCTTTCTTACTGCTATTCTCCTAGAGTCAGGGCTATCACAGCAGCACAAGGACTTATAGGACTAACTGCAACATTATCCCTTGCATCTTGCATCTTTCTTGATATTGTGTGGACCTTTTCTGGAGGGATAAGAATTTTCTCGAGAACGAGGAATCATTGCTCTCAGTTGAGAAGTTGGAAAAAATTACTAAATCTGAACTACTTAGAGAAAAGTAGCGTCGTTTCGCTAGATAAACGCTAACTTAAGGAGGTCTAATACGAGCATGTGGCTAGTTGGATAACGCCTAATGCTGTAACCAGAGTTTTTATTGTGCTATGGCGTCAGTGCACTCTACTGTACTACATGCCGTACTGTAGTGTACCGTATACTATTGCACCGTACCGTTATGTAGTGTACTGGACTGTGCCGTGCATACGGTACTGTACTGTTCCCTAAAGTACGGTACTGTACTTAACCGTAGTGTACTGTATCATCGTGAACTGTAGTCTTACATAGTGAATTATACTCTGCCGTAGTATACTGCACAGTAGTGAGCTGTTCTGTTGCATAGTGTACTGTACTGTACTATAAGTACCCTGGTATTCTAGCCTCCTTTCTGCTTCAACATCTTATGTCTGTGTCACTCCTAATAAGAAATATATCACTCGTAATGAAAAAAGTCGCACATTTTATCAGGTATATCCATCGCCAGCGACGGGCTTATAAGCTGCTGATAATAGATCAGTGCTTATTCTTGAATCTGATCGCCTCATAATTAATCTACCATACCAATTCTTCTGCAGCTCTCCACAGCGAACCTACGTTACTTCAATAGGGCTAACTGGGCTTGCTTGCGTGAATTCACTTAGGAATCTTTCGCTGCCCTCTGCATTTCGTTTGAAAGACGACAGTTTCTGGCCACTTTATACCATTGAAGTGGGGAAACACCTCTAGTTACATATAATATTACAAAATTATTGATCTGAAAGTGGAAATCAGGGTATGGGGTCTATCACCAAATTTTGAAGAGCACCTTAGTAAGAAATAATACGGAACCCTTGAATATGCATTGGCTTTCTTTGCAGAAAATTTATATTGCATACGAGCAACGATGCGCTTCTTCTTCCATCAATACAAGGGAAATTGAAGAATTCTTCAAACAATCTCAAAGACTCTCCACCCGAAAGCCCTAGCGACATAGCTAGGCTGTTGACAAACCCCCTTCGAATTATGGGTTGTACCGAAACCATTGCCTTAGCGGTAATACCGGAGAATAGGTGTGTCGACGGTTGGCTTTTTTGTGCGGCTAGAGCGTCACTTCGACTTCAAAGCTATCGGCGCTTCATCCGCTGGTTGAAGTGAGCGGTCAAAAATAACTCAAATATACTAAATTAAAATAATAATAATATAAAGGCTCGGTATACCTAGGAGGAAAATGAAGTCCGACATTCTCGCCGAAATTGTGGTGTGCTGTTTTTCATTTTCGAACGGCATATTTGCTGAGAAGCTTTTCATAGCAGCAGGGCTTGCTGAACCGCTGCCGAGGGGCAACCATGTTTTTAGAAAATTATATAAAGTATTTTGATGTTGGCTGTCCCGTTATGTGAATCGAGTACGTTTCGATAGTTAGGCCAGCACATAAATGGTCCGTAATTATTTAAAAAAAATAATGTGTAAAGCGCGATAACCTCCGAAGAGATCTAAGGCTGAGCTTCTCTTCCAATTTGCGTCGTGCTCCTCTTGATTTTCCCATACAAATTGGCCGAACGGGACCTACATGTTTTATTCCGACTGAACGGCATCTGCAAGGCAGATGAGTTTTCACTGGAGCTTTTCATGGTAGAAATACACTCGGAGCGCTTGTCAAACACTGCCGAGGGGCGACCCCGCTTAGAAAAATTTTCTTGTAATTGAAAAACCTTATTTCTAAAATTTTGATGTTGCTTTGCCCGGGGTTCGAAACCAGAGCATGCGGTGTGGTAGGCGGAGCACGATACCATCACACTACGGTGGCCGCCATAATTATTTATTTAGATTAATTGCGCTTGAACTTTCAGCCTATTAGTGTATGTGAAGGCTTTCAATTAATCTATGTACCTCTTCGGGATTTTCACACCATATCTCGGGAGGAAAAAGGGGCATGCTCCCTAGATGGGAGAGTTTATACCTTGGCAAAGCGACGCAATCGCAGAGAAAGTGAACAAAAGCGAGAAATTTGTATCGGATAGATTTAACTACTAGGTGATATCGTTAACAAAAGTGACCCAGCGAGAGTTCATAGGTCCTATCTGCTAAGATTAATGAGTTTGGCTGATAGTCTCGTTAGTGGGAGTATAGACAATTAGACTACCTTTGACCTGAGCATGCAGTCTAGTGTTGTCTGAACGGTTTGTTTCTCTGTTACTTATGGTTTCGCTGTTGTTGGCTTTTGTGATTCCACAGAAGGGATTTGGAATAATGCTTTATCATGCTTGGCTGGGTAGTTTACCTGTTCATTATCTTCATGTCCATGATGCCCGAGAGCCCATCCCTACAAAACCTTGCTTTTGGCTTCCCATGTCATTTTGAACTCGAACGCTTTCATCACGAGCCAAAAAATATTAATGAAAGACTGCAAGGCACACAAAGTTGTCTGGCGGTCTGACGTAATGATGATACTCTGCAAGCTAAGCTTTTCCGTAATACATTCTCAACCGCAAACTTCTATTGCACGGAACTCTTCCTGAAATATATTGTGGTAGCATCGCACTGGTATCGATTTCTTGAAGTTCGGACCATAGATACCCTTGCTTAGTAGCTTTACAAAATCCCAATTTTTTTGTATCTATTGTCAATTTCTAATTAACTTTTACTATTTGGCTATCAATTATTCTACAGACTTTCTTCCCTGTCCTTACCAACCTGACAAACGTATTCGTCCTACAAGCTTTTGCAAAGGCGTGAAAAAATTGAAGGAATATAAAAAAAAATGTATAGACCAAAAAGCGTTGAATGGGCCACATTCATTGGCATGACTAGCCTAACTAACCAATACCATTAGACAGCAAGTTGACCAAGCTATCCGGATTGAGACCAGTAGCTTTCGATTTCGGATTAGAACGGCATTAACACATGTTGACAAAGTAAACATGATATGAAACAAGCAATTTAGCAGAGTACGCGTTAAGCGCAAATGGAATGAAAGTACCAGCTGAGGTCTTTGCTGTAGCCTGAAGCAAACGGTGTGTACAAAGCTTAATACCAACAAAAAGCAAAAACAACGAAAAGAAAAAGTGCCAAATTGTAAGATTAGTTGCTGACATTTCGAAAATTAATGAAAGTGAGTACGCGTGTTGACAAATTAATGCACCCCCAGCCAGAAGACTCCTCTAAGCTTTGGGCAAAACGCTGATGCCAATAGACGCAAAAATAGACGATGGCAACTAATTGTGTACATTCTTGGGATGTTAAGGCAATGACCAGGCAAACTAAACTAGCTCAATTGTGGTAGGAGGTAGTAAATTTGGTAGCCAACGAAGCTCAAAGCAGAATGGAGGTGGCATTGAACAAGTATGCAAGCTCGATTTTTTCTTTCTTTATGTTAAGGGGAATTGATGCTCTTCGTAGGCATTTTGCAGCTTTGAATGACACATGGGAATTTCGTTTGATAAGCTTGTCACTTCAATACTTTTTTGTTTCTTACTGCCAAAGTATGAACATTTTGTAATATTGAGAACCTAATGGTACAGTGCTAGCCATGCAATTGTTGTTGCTAGTTGGTTGAGGTGTGATTGTTACGGTAGCAAGCGAGTATATATATAACATAATCATACATAAGTTCCTCCTATAGTATGATGCCTGAGCTTAAGAGAATTTAAGCGAACGAAGGCAAAGGACACGCTGTGAATGAAATAATATGGAATTCATAATGGGATAGCATCTCTTAGGGAAGATTTGTTGCGCTGGACGTTAGATCCAATCTGTAAGGCAAGGAAATATTATGGTTATTGCTCTCTGCTCAAGTGAGCGATGCGTACTAAGATCTACTGTTCAACTGTGATACCAGTGGTAAACTCTGTGATCCACTACCTTTTCATAAATAGGTACTCCCTCCTGTGTAATGAAGGTAAGCAAGCATTTCAGGCAACCAGGCTATTAGAGTATATGAAACTGTTTAATTATTGCCGTATAACACAAGTACCTTGAGTAAATCACGCACCAATATTAAAAAAGGAAATCTTATTTAGAAGGCTATAAGGTTCGAAAGATTGACTTAAGAAACAGTGTGTAGAAGAAGGAACTGCACTTCGATGCAACTTAAGGTTCTATATCAGCATTTTATGATACACAGTCCTTCTATGGGCTCACCAAGGTACGTACGAGGGAATGCGTAAGAAACTGGGAAACACCGCAGTTCAAACAACACTCCATTGAATGCTCAAGGCAAAGACGGGCCAAGCACTGGTAGCAAAACTTTTTAATCTAAGCAGGGAGAACCTCTCCCTCTGCCTCCAACTCTCACTGGGTATTATACGGAACACTGTAGTCTAAGATTTCACCTAAATAAGTTAAATCTGTCCGATACACAAATCTGAGGTTGAGCATGAAATGACGGATCTCATTCTTTGCAAATGCGTCGCTTGGCCAAGGCAGAGCGAAAATGGAATGGCTCTTAATGCCCTCGTGAATTCCAGCAAAAACCTGGAAGAGGTGCTTACAGATATTAAAAGCCTTCACATACAGCGATAGACTGAACGGTCAAGCACAATTGATTTAAATAAAGGGCGCAGTGTATTGAGGCGTAGTAATAATAATAAAGTTCGGCCCTCCGATGTCTTAAAGACCGGAAATAAGAGGCGACTAGAAAATGTACAGACCTGAAAGTTCTAGGCGCCTAGTAAATCGTTTCCGATGAAGTACGACAAGGTTCAATGTGGTCATAATCAATCGTTCTCGAAATATATAAATAAATACGTGTATATTCTATAAAATATGGAGTTATAACCTAAAATGGAGTGCCACTTGGAAAAGCCTTAATCATTTTTTCTAATGATTTACCTCTAAGCAACTTGCTTGCACTTATATTACTGGCTGATATGCTCCGCTGGAGAAATAATGATAGTCTGACATTACCGTTAACATTAATTGGTGATTAACTACCTAAGCTGTTTCGGCTCCTTTGTAGCAGCCCTACCGCGAATCGCAATAGTTCAGAACTAGAACAGATCATTAAGAGATGGTGCTAGTACTTATTCTGTCACTTCGCTGTACTTTCAACTCACAATTTAAACATTTTGATGTTCTAAGAAATGGCAATTCCCTCCCTCTGCAGACCTTTTGAGCGCATTATTCACTGGTTTAGTCGTAGGCGGTTGTGAAATAGTCGCTGCCTTTGAGTAATTCATTTAAATTAATATAGCTCAGACTCAACCGATGTATGTACAAGTAAGGCCACCTACTATCCCAATCTGCCGCCGATAATATCCAGTTCGGCGGTAGTCACCAGTAGTTCGAAACTTCGCTTTACGTTACTGTCACCCATTTTGCCTGCAGGGAATTCACGCCAATCGGGAACATCAAGCTGCATCTAGTTTTCCTTAACCTATCTCTCCGAACTAGTAAAGGCTTTGCCCCTTACTCTGCTGCCGAATACTGGTTTCGGTAGGAATGCTTTGTGGTACGTATCGTAATCTAATAGAGTTTGCTGACATCATTCATTGTTTTTGCATCCACGCTTCTACTTATTCTGAACAAAGTTTGAACTTTGAATGGCTTTTAAGTGAATAGCGCTCCATCATTTTTCAAGCGCATTTCTTACAATATTCAGAGAAACAGAGAAATAAGTTGACAAGTCCAGTTATTGCATCAGCAGAAAGCGAATTTGGATTGCATGAGCCACGCATTATGCGCAAAAAGTTTTAAAGCGCTAGGTCTGCTTTAATAGAGCAGATGTTTTAACGATGCAACTACTATTTTGAAAAGGACTCAATACCACTATTTTTCAAACAATAAATAATAATAAGAACAAGCATCAATTCATATTCAAGCTCACATATTCGCTAAGCCTCCTGTCAACATATTAAATAGATTTTATGTGTAATTTTTCATATGCCATGAACTGCGTGAATTTCCTCATCCCCTTTTAGGATAATTATATTTTCATTACGCTATTATGAATATGTATTGGACTAGCACCGCTGTTGTACACCACACGGGGTGTGCACCCCTGTGGTTTATTATTATTTTTTTTGATTCCGCCGCCAAGCCGTTTAAAATAGTTAATAAGCAAAACAGTTTTCAACTGAATGACTTATTTGTTGTTGATAAAAATAATTAAGGCATTAGCATATATAACAATTTTGTGCATATTTACCTTTAAAAAGGCTCAGAGAAAAACAAAGGGAGCTCAGAATTCCGCAATGTTATATGATTTCAGAGAAACATACGATGCAATGGTGTCTCAACGAGCGTTCTGACTTGATGGTCTCGATGCTATGACTAAGTGGAGGTTCGAAAATTCGAAAGGGAACCCTCACATTGTGTCCATGTGAAGTTGTGTTTCTACACTCAAAAATCGATTTCCTCAGAATATGTCGCCTTATACTATGTACAAACACACACCAAATTGGCAATTTATACCATTTGCGCAATTTTTACGCAATTTATCATATAATAAATTGTAATAATAAATTTCCAATTAAAAAAAAATTGCGTAATAAATTGTTTCAAACTGCAAATACAACCTTGTAAGGTGTGTTTATTGAGTAGATTTAAACGTCAGTTACGCATGGCTCAACTGTATGGCTGACTCATCTCATCAGCTGATTTTATTTTTTTCATTTCACTGCAGTAGGGATTGTCAAAAGAAGATGGCAAACTAAAAATGAAACCAAAACATTGAACACATTTTCTTACAACACACAAAAATTTCAAACTTTTATATTTTCATTCCATTCCATTCGTCTAATACCAAGACGCATATTTTGACAGTCTGAACAAAGGTATGTTGTTGCTGTAGTGTGAGCCAACCAGCTATCAAATTAATAATGTGTAAGCTAAATTGAGTTGTATGAACACCACTCAATTTAAATCAAAATTGCTTCAATTATTTTTCTGTTTGAACATAGTATTAGAAATTTTTTCCTCATTTATATCACATCGTTTAACATTTTCATGTTTGTACATTTACAGGACAGGTCTCTTTGTGTTTAGGAACATTTTTTGATTCAAGGTTCGATTCGAGCTCAAGGCCAGAACAAAAGTTTTTAATAATAACTAGCAGACCCGGCAGACATTGTTCTGCCCTAAATTTGGTCTATCTGCATACATATTAATAAGCGTTTTCCGTCTAACTCTTCCTCCACCCTCTTATATTATTCTTAATCCTTTTATTCACTACTCCCTCCGTCTTTTTCGATTCATCTATCTCTATTTCGTCTCACTCTATCTCTTTCTCAGTCCTCTTCTCCTTCCCTCTTTTCTCTTCTCTCAAGTTTTCTCATTCTTCTTCATCCCTTATTGCCAGTCCCAGAGGGTGGTATGTATTTTGTTCCAGTCCTATTCCGAGTCCGAGTCCCACTCCGAGTCTCAGCCCCAGTCCTAGTCCTAATCCCAGTCCCAGTCCGTCTCTGGTCTAGTTCCCGGAAAAAAGGATCGTAAATACTAATACAGGCAAATTAATGCACCAAATTTCAGGCAAATCGAATAGGACGTACATATGTATATAGGTATTTGGGTATTATTAATTCATGTCTTTATTTCGGCTTCGCATGCTTATTTATCAGTCTTGCCAGGTTGATGCGACTAAATCGAATATGACAATGGAAATTACTTTAAAGCTCTCAGCAAAAGCTTTCATTACATATCCATATTACACACACATTGTATGGGTATCTCTGTCCATGTTTGGCTCATATCTCAAGACCCTAGTCACCCAGCGATATACAAATTATTCTGTACTAAAGCACACATCAACAGCTTTCATTTGATATCAAATTACTCTGTACCAAAGCACACACCAACAGCTTTCATTTGATATCCATATTACATACACCTTCGGGGGGTATCCGTATCCACGTTTTGGCCTATATCTCGAGACCCTAGTCACCCAGAGGTATGAAAATTACCCCTACTAAAGCACTCATCAACAGCTTTCATTTGTTATCCATATTCTATAAACATATTCTAGGGGTACCCGGGTCCACGTTTTGGACTATATCTCGAGACCCTAGTCACCCAGGGATATGAAAATTACCCTGTACTAAAGCACTCATCAACAGCCTTCATTTGATATCCATATTACACACACATTCTGGGGTTTCCGGGTCCACGTGGTTGCACTGCATCATCACGTTTCTTTGAGACTCTATCTCAGCCCTAGTACCAATAGGTATGAAAAGCTACCCTGTAGTAAAACACTCATCAACAGATTTCCTTTGATATCCATATTGTATAAACATTGTCTCGGGGTATCCGGGTCCACGTTTTGGCCTATATCTCGAGACCCAAGTCACCCATAGGTATACAAAACTAATCTGTAGTAAAGCACACATCAGCAGCTTCAATTTGATACCCATAATATAAAAACACTACCTATGTTACCCTGATCCACGTTTTTGCCTTTATCTCGAGACCCTAGTCACCAATAGGTATGACAACTACCCTGTACTAAAGCACTCATCAACAGCTTTCATTTGATATCCATATTGTATAAACACATTCTAGGGGTGCCCGGGTCCACGTTTTGGCCTATATCTCGAGACCCTCGTCACCAATAGGT
Source organism: Eurosta solidaginis (assembly GCA_029619165.1). Taxonomy (NCBI): domain Eukaryota; kingdom Metazoa; phylum Arthropoda; class Insecta; order Diptera; family Tephritidae; genus Eurosta; species Eurosta solidaginis. The sequence continues at coordinate 99,384 of JARSSU010048967.1, read as the reverse complement.
ATGAGAAACTACCCTGTACTAAAGCACTCATCAACAGCTTTCATTTGATATCCATTTTGTATAAACACATTCTAGGGGTGCCCGGGTCCACGTTTTGGCCTATATCTCGAGACCCTAGTCACCAATAGGTATGACAACTACCCTGTACTAAAGCACTCTTCAACAGCTTTCATTTGATATCCATATTGTATAAACACATTCCAGGGGTGCTCGGGTCCACGTTTTGGCCTCTATCTCGAGAGCCCTAGTCACCAATTGGTATGAAAACTACCCTGTACTAAAGCACTCATCAACAGCTTTCATTCGATATCCATATTGTATAAACACATTCTAGGGGTGCCCAGGTCCACGTTTTGGCCTATATCTCGAGACCCCAGTCACCCAGGGGTACGAAGAATACTCAGTATAAATTACTCATAAACACTTCCATTTGATACCCACATTTACAAACACATCCCAGGATTACCCAGGTCCACTTTTGATCTCAAGACCCTAGCCAGTATCCTATGTCCGTTCCCTGGTTCTAAGATACCTCTCCACCAATTTTCAGCCAAATCGGCTCATCCGTTCTTGAGTTATGCGTAGTGTAACTAACACGACTTTCTTTTATATATATAGATTATTGTTTTCTTTTTTTTTAATTTTTCTATATTTTTAATATTTTTTCTGGCCTTGAGCTCGAATCCTTTATCAATAGGCGATATAACAAAACCAATATGAAGGGATAAAAAAGTACCTTTGTCGTTCCCTGGTTCTAAGATACCCTCCACCAATCTTCAGCCAAATCGGCTCATCCGTTCTTGAGTTATGCGTAGTGTAACTCTCTTTATATATACTATATAGATTATTGTAATTTTTCTATATTTTTATTTTTTTCTGCCTTGAACTCGAATCCTTTATCAATAGGCCGATATAACAAAACCAATTGGAAATTTTTTGTTTCAAGGAAGAAAATCTATTGTGAAAAATCATTCCAATTTGGAGGGAAACTTTTTTTTTATTTTAACGGCAAGTATCGCGAGAAGCTCTCTTGTTTGCTTAGAGGCTTAATCATTTACTCACCGTTATGCTCTGTTTTTTATTGCGAGTTTAAACTCCGATTAAAGTTTTCTGCAGTTTAACTTTGGCAATTTGTTCGATTTCATAAAATTTTGCTGCTCATTTCAGCTTAAGCGGCCCCAGTGGCAGGGTTAAACTCAAGTCAACTTTAACTGGATTTGAAACTTGCACTGAAAAACCGGGCATCAAATTACTTTTTTTACTTAATTCAAAACACAGAATTTGCATTATAAAAATTTTCATATCCCTGAAAAGTATAAAAATTATCTGAAAAATGGGCTAATTGGGCGTAATTTTACAGAACTTATTTCCAGAACCATTGAAAAGCTGGAACACAATTTTCTTCTAATTTTTTATTGAATGTTCGATTTTTGAAAAAGTGTAAATTACTTACTTAAAGTTTAAATATTGGACGTAAAATTGCAGATCTGTTTTCTCATTTTCTTATCATTTTCAGGAATTCAAAACTATTGAAAAGCTATCTTTTTATTTAAAATTTTGTTCCAAATTTTGAACTTTTAAACAAATGTTACCTCATTCGTGTAAATGCAGTTCGCAGTGATCTAAGGCCACTCTTAATGGCAGCAAACAGCTGTGTTTAGCTCTTTTGTCTACTTTTGTACTTAGAAAATCAGTTAAATGCTTTGGGAAACAAAAATTTAAATTTCGGACGGAAGTAATTTTGAAGCCAATGAAAACGCCCATTGAATCGCTATTAGGTTGATGTTGCTTTAATAAAGTTACTATTCCTCGATTCTTGCTTACCATAACGCTAGCATTTTCTGTTATTAAGCACCGCAAAGTTTTAACATCCACCCCAAATTTATGCAAAGTTCTCAAAATTCAAACTACACCAAATTATTCATCTAGTAGGTTTTATACAATTTTTAAAAGAGGCTAAAAAGAGCTAAAAATATCTGAAAAGCTTAAAGCTAAATCACAATTTTCCAAGCTAAACGAAGAAAAAAAGGTAAATCTAGCTTGAAAAAGGCTAAAATTGCAACACTGCTATCTACTTTAAACAGAGCTTACAACTTCGCTACAATATCCAAAAGCAAATAAGTGCTAAATTATAATGGAGTAACCTTACATGAACGGTTTTAGATGTAAGATGCAATTTTTTTTATTAGCTCAGAGGGATAGATATGATTTGATGGAAACTCCCATATGTCTTTAAAATATCTTCTAGGACAAAATTTTTCACATTTAAAAATATTGTTTCTAATTTCTAAAGAAAAAGGGAATATCAAACTTTTTTCCTGATTTAGATAATTAATGGTTATCCCGAAAACATTCCCACAATGATCCTCAGTTAGATAGTCTCGAAAAGTTAGCAATTAACTTCAAATGGTGCTGAATCTATCTAGGAAACAATCTGAAATGATGACAAAAACCATCCGGAAGTTGTTCTGAAATTGTACATAAGAAGTCCCGAAAAGATTCTCAAACAATACCGAAATGCTTCCGAATTGAGCCCGAAATGGTCACAAAATAGTCCAGAATACTTTAACACTGCTCTAGATAAAAAATCTTGAATATACCTATAAGACGCATTTGTCTGAAGTTTTACTCGTTTCTTTTTCATACATATGTATGCATATACTCGTACGTACCTACATACTAGTTCACCTAACCGAGTAATTATGTACTAATGTATATATATACATATGTATGACTTCGTGCCGGCATAACTTTTGGCATGAATTCGTCACGAACTACGACAATTTTAATGAGATTTTTAATAGAGGCGAAGAAGCTATTACTATTTCCTGTCACCGAGTATGCTAGCAAAACCAAACCTATTGCTATTAGAACGGTTTTCCAAATAAGTAACATACATATATATATAATAAAAAACTTGATTACTAAATTATATTAAATGATTCTCTTTTAATTTGCTAAATATTTCGGTACAACTGAAAGACAGTCCCAAATATTTTCCTCATAGCTAAACTTAACTGTGTGATTTTTTCTCTATACCCGATGTACATATGTATGTAAAATTAATTGACGAATATCTACTCACTTCGCTATATTCTACTATTTAATATGCAATCTTTCACTCTTATTATTCACTTTTTGCCTTTGCAACAACAATTTTTAGTAAAATACAACGTTAAACTAATTTTTTATTAAAAACGAACTAATTGAACCGCACTCAAATAAACTTTGCACTTCGGTAAATCACTTTGCCATTTGAACTGTTTTCCGTTCTGCAACAAGTGTTCTGTTCCGGTAAATGCAACACACACACTTCCGTTGAAATAAACGCTCAACAGCAGCAGAAGGCGTCAGTGGAGAGCCATTCCATATTTTTTATCTGGCAGCTATAAGCTAGGGTCTCTCAAATAATCATCGTAAGAAAAGTCACTCACTAATACAATGCCTCACTAGCAGTGACACGCCGCAATGAGATCTTACGAAGAGTGAAGTTTAAGCATGAATATTATTGAGGTAACTGGAAAAGGAGCATCAAGTGAGTACATACCTTAATTTTGCCAAAAAAGATATATGAAATTCGTATCTTTGTTCTCCTATGTACAGTAGAGACATAAAATTGATTATGCAGAAAAATAACGAATTGATTATTTACCATGATATCAAAGAGCGTCTATCTATTCTCTTTGCTCATAAGTATATCTGCTTTAAACAAGAAATATTTGAATTTCACAAGTCTATGCAAATTTGATATGTATTTAAAACATCTGTAAGACTTATATACATTAATTGAGAGGATATTGGAAAATGTTGCATGAATAGGTATGCAATTTTTTTCGATTTAATTAATGACCATCCCGAAAACAATCCAATAATGATCCGCAGCTAATCTCGAAATAGTCGCAATTCAAATGGTGTTGAATCAATGTAGGAAACAATCTGAAATGATGATAAAAACCATCCCAAAATTATAACCAAGAAGTTCCGAAAAAATCTTCAGGCAATTCCGAAATAGCTCAGAATCGATTCCGAAATGGTCACAAAATAATCACGAATACTTAAACACTGCTCTAGATAAATACTCTTGAATATATTTTTACTTTTTTATATCACTTTCGAATTATGCTGCATATTTCGCAAGATTCATTCGTCTCCGTTTCATACAGAGTACATAAGTATCTACTTGTACATACTAATTCGCCTAATCAGAGAATTTATACTAAATTGAGCATAAATTATCTGGCCTAGTAGAGTAATGATCATTGTTTACAATGGTAATGATGTAGTAATGTACATATATATAGGTATATACTCTATACACATGTTTGACTTCGTGGCGGCATAACTTTTGGCATGACTTCGTCAAACAACAAATTTAATGAGATCTTTAAATAGAGCCGAAGACGCCATTACTATTTCCTGTCACCGTTGGCCGACTCTTATAACGAGTAAATCAAATGCATGCAAAGCCAAACCTGTTGCTATTAGAATGGTTTTCCAAATATATTTAACATATGTAGCTACATATGTACATATGTGTATCAAAAATTTGTATTACTAAACTATATTAATTTATTCTCTTTAATTTGCTTAATATCTCGTTACAACTGAAACCAAGTTTTTTGCACATATGTAGCTAAATTTAACTGTGCAAGTGCTTCGTCATATTCTATGTTCATATGTATGTATAGATGTGTGTAAAATGAATTGACGAATATCTACTTACTTCGCTATATTCCACTATTTAACATGGAAACTTTCACTCTTATTGTTCACTTTTTACCTTTGCAACAACACATTTTAATAAAACACAACATAAAACAAATTTTTTTTTAAAAACGAACTAACTGAACCGCACTCAAATAAACTTTTCACTTCGGTAAATCACTTTGCCTTTTGAACTGTTTCCTTCCCTGTAACAAGTGTTCTGTTCCGGTAAATGCAAACACACACACTTTCGTTTAACACGACAGTGGAGAGCCATTCCATATTTTTTATCTGTCAGCTATAAGCTAAGGTCTCTCAAATAATCATCGTAAGAAAAGTCACTCATAATGCAATGCCTCACTAGCAGTGACACGTCGCAATGAGATCTTACGAAGAGTGACGTTTAAGTATGAATATTAATGAGGTAATTGGAAAAGGAGCATCAAGTGAGTGCATACTAGAGATATACGCCGCCGATTTCCGACGTTTTTTGCACGCCGCCGCCGAATGTCAAAAATATAGGCGCGGCGGTGCCGGCGGCGGCGTCCTGCGCATTACTATATTTTCTCGTTTAAGACTGTTTAGGCCATTTATTTTTCATGTCGAAAATTGGTCTGATATGGTCGAAAGGGGTATCAAGGGATGCGCATCACTGCCAGTTATAAAAATCCAATTGCGAAATTTAACACTTTCTAATCGTTCAATAGTTATTTGGGAAAACAGGCGATTTCAATGCCAAGTTAACACGGATTTAGTATCACAGAATTCACCAAGTTATCAAAATAAAACACTTAAAGAAAAGTTATATAATAATTTTTGCAAAAAATTAATAAAGTAAAATGAATTTGAATAAAATGTCCCAAGTCGAACATATTTTCAAATTGTCCTCAAGTTGTTAAAAAAGCAAGTTACCCGAAAAAGGTGCCGAATTTTATATCGCGATTGGCTGAAAGAATAAGCGATATTAGTGATGCAAAATCCTTTAGTAGGCTCGAGTGGTTTAAATTCACCTTTGAAATGATTCTCAGCACATACTGAAGTTGCATATATCTTCAACACCTGTGAGAAGGGTTTGGAAAATCACTTTATTTGCTTAACTATAAAATAGCGTCTGAAATCTTAATTTTGATATTTACATTTCATTATTCAACACCCAAGTCTCCCGGTTTGACATTTCCTAAAGTTGGCGGCCCTATCCCCAACTAGTCCCTTGGAGTGATAGTATATCAACCATGTTTAAATATGATCAACACGTTACGGCTCCTGTTACAAATGTGAATACGTAGGCACATTTTTTAACCAGGTTAGGCTTTGTCCTTCGCAAGAACACTAAAAGTGGTGAAGCAAAAGCTTTCTCAAGACAGTCGAACAAATTACCGCGTGCTCTACTACCCTAACGTCGGGGTAACTGAAGGCGGCCATCCATAATCATATCATAAGGCCGTAAACGAAGACTATTGAGGTCAATGTATCGAACACATACATCTGCAAATTTTGGTCTACGTTTTTAAACTTGTATCCACGCTTCTTGTAAAGTTTAAGTTATGCAGATGCGCCAAGGATTATACGATTTTCACCCATGAGTTACGTAATGATATCAACTTAGACTGCTTATGATTTCGAGGGCGGCATCCTTGACCGAATAGTTACTCCCTAACGTTTCAAGGTGTTTTTTTGTGGTCTAACTCGGAAGCATAGCGCGACAAAAACATCCGTCAGAAAGTCTTCGGAGCTACACATAGAGCTGCTAGGAAAGTGACGTCGACGAAGGTATGAGTGCGAAGTCGCAGTCCTATAGCTTCTGTGCTGGCATATGTTATAAGAGCCAGGATGCGTGGTAAGCGATTGGTGGTCGGGATTGCTACTGTTCGCACGTCGGGAATTGTAGCTCTTAAAAACAACCGAAAAAACTGACGGAGCCCTTTGGCGCGATCAAAAATAAGCCAGCATTGATGCTAATTGTTAAAACTGTACCACGAGAGTCATGACTATTAGTAGATAATTGATAGCCACCGTAAGTTGCCTTTGTGCGTTACCAGCATGTAGCCACAAATGATTTAAAGAAATAGTGGCGACGACGTGTATTAGAGTTAGCCCAGAACATTTCCTTCTGTGAAACTACGCTACAAAAGTGTGACCATTTTAAGTATTTCTCCCTCTCTCCGCAAGGAGCTACTCCCGAAATTTTTGAACGATCCACGAGATTTTGAGCAAAAACCGCTGATCTTTCCGAAATGGTCGAAACGTCGACTTCCTTAAATAGTACATATACACAATACTTTTATAAATATAATTTTTTTAAATTTTCGCTTTACAAGACTCCCAGATACTCATCCGCAAGTTAATGATATTGTCCCAGATCGTCAACCATACCATCAATGTCAGCAGTATGTTTCCATATTCATTAGTTGTAAACAATGTGATACTCTGATGTCCAGCTTTTCAATTCAGAGGTTTACGCCGATCAGTTTGTCGGCGCGTCGGCCAACGCCGCCGCCGCCGATTAAGTGAACGGCGTAAACCTCTAACATACCTTAATTTTGCCAAAAAGATATATGAAATTCGTATCTTTGTTATCCTATGTACAGTACAGACATAAAATTGATTATGCAGAAAAATAACGAATTGATTAATTATCAATGTATCAAAGAGCGTATATCTAGTTTCTTTTGCTCAAAAGTATATCTGCTTTAAACGAAAGGTGCTTTAATTTCATAAGTGTATGCAAATTTGATATGTATTTAAAACATCTGTAAAGCCTTATATGGGCAAATCCCAAAAACTTTTACTTCTTTGGATATTCGGGTTTTACACACGGGCAAAAAACTTAAGGCCAGAAAAAAGTACAAGGACATAAAGCTTGACCTTTTGACCATCCGATCTGATGATTTTAAAAATCAAGAAAGTTGATAGTAAGTTTTTGCAGAACTTCGAAACGTAAAAAACGTCGATTTTTACACTTTATCAAGCGATACCCTTGATTTTTTTTTCTTTTTTGAATTTTTTCAATACCTCGCTATACCTCGAAAAGGCGTCCACCTATAGAATTATGCCCCACTCCCTCTTAAAATACTCTTTAATACCTTCCATTTGACACACATGTCATACAAACACATTCCAGGGTTACCCTAGGTTCAGTTTCCTACATGGTTATTTTCCCTTATTTTGTCTCCATAGCTCCCAACTGAGTATGTAATGTTCGGTTAGACCCGAACTTAGCTTCCTTACTTGTTTTTTTCTCTACACCACAGTGGTATACCATCAATTGCCTCATCTTGGAATATTCACGCAAGGAAAGTTATTGTTGTTTGTACGTGGGGCAAATATACGAAATTTCCGACAAATATTGGCAATCGCCCAAAAGTTTAGAAATGTTTTTTTTTAAACCAGATTTATTTAAAAGTAAATGAAAAGAAACAAAAATTTGGTACAAAATATAACAAAAAAAAATTTTTTTACACTTTTTGACGATTGCCAATTTTTGGCGTAAATTTCGTACATTTGCCCCATGTGCAAACATCAATAACTTTCCTTGCGTGAGTGCTCAAGATGAGGCAATTAATGGTATACTACTGTGATGTAGAGAAAAAATTAACAAACGGGTATGAAATATTTGACGGTTACCCGGTTTCATATTTTTGCCGATATCTCTAAAACCGAGTTTCGGGTATCAACAAAATTTTACCTAAATATGCCCCACATAGATATGTATATCCTGATAAAATTTCAACACAATCGGTTAGAAGTGTTTAAATAAGTAAAAAAAAATTTAAGCTTTTCCGGGTTTACATTTTTATCAATATCTCCAAACAGGGATCTCGGGTATTAAAACTTTTTTACCTAAACATACTTCGTTCATATACATATCTATATGTTTTTAAAGTTTAAAAAGAATCGGTACAAAGGTGTTAAAATAAATGTGTTGCCAAACTTTGCAGTAAAAAATATTTGGCGGTTATTCAGTTTTATATTTTTACCGATATCTACAAAACCGGGTCTCGTGCATCAAAAAAATTTTACATAGCTAACAGCTGCATATATTTCCATATTTTGTTAAATTTCGATATAATCGGTATAGAAGTGTTTAAATAAATGTATATTTAGCATTGCGACCCCAATTTATATATATTTTGCTCGATCTTGTGACTATATCTTTTTGAGGCATTATATAAGACGAGTAACGGCGATGCACTATAGCTCCAATTTACTCCTCAATGTTCCTAACAAAGAGATTTGTGCGTGATACCATGTTTCAAAAAAAAATTGTTTCTCCAAAAAAACCAAAGTTTGGCGGATTTCCTCATATACATTAATTGAGAGGATATTGGAAATGTTGCATGAATAGGTATGCAATTTTTTCGATTTAATTAATGACCATCCCGAAAACAATCCAATAATGATCCGCAGCTAATCTCGAAATAGTCGCAATTCAAATGGTGTTGAATCAATGTAGGAAACAATCTGAAATGATGATAAAAACCATCCCAAATTATAACCAAGAAGTTCCGAAAAAATCTTCAGGCAATTCCGAAATAGCTCAGAATCGATTCCGAAATGGTCACAAAATAATCCCGAATACTTAAACACTGCTCTAGATAAATACTCTTGAATATATTTTTACTTTTTTATATCACTTTCGAATTATGCTGCATATTTCGCAAGATTCATTCGTCTCCGTTTCATACAGAGTACATAAGTATCTACTTGTACATACTAATTCGCCTAATCAGAGAATTTATACTAAATTGAGCATAAATTCTCTGGCCTAAAAGAGTAATGATCATTGTTTACAATGGTAATGATGTAGTAATGTACATATATTGTATACACATGTTTGACTTCGTGGGCGGCATAACTTTTGGCATGACTTCGTCAAACAACAAATTTAATGATACCTTTAAATAGAGCCGAAGACACCATTATTATTTCCTGTCACCGTTGGCCGACTCTTGTAACGAGTAAATCAAATGCATGCAAAACCAAACCTGTTGCTATTAGAATGGTTTTCCAAATATATTTAACATATGTAGCTACACATGTACATATATGTATCAAAAATTTGTATTACTAAACTATATTAATTTATTCTCTTTTAATTTGCTTAATATCTCATTACAACTGAAACCAAGTATTTTGCACATAGCTAAATTTAACTGTGCGAGTGTTTCGTCATATTCTATGTTCATATGTACATTTGTATAGATGGGTGTATATGAATTGACGAATATCTACTTACTTCGCTATATTCCACTATTTAACATGCAAACTTTCACTCTTATTATTCACTTTTTACCTTTGCAACAACACATTTTAATAAAACAACATTAAACAAATTTTTATTAAAAACGAACTAACTGAACCGCACTCAAATAAAGTTTTCACTTCGGTAAATCACTTCGTAATTTGAACCGTCTTACGTTCTATAAGAAGTGTTCTCTTCCGTGTTCCGGTAAAGTGCTGCCAAGATTAATGCAAACTAAATGCTATTCGCGACATCTAGTGACGAAGGTTACACGTACAAGAAATGTCGGGAGACTGGATCGTCATTCAAATTGACAATAGCGGAGTTCCAATGAACACGGATCCAGATCCTGATAAAAATCTAACTTGCAAATACAACAACAACGTTGTGTTCCTGCAACCGGAACCCGAACGTCGCTAAAACTCTATCTACATCGCCTTGTTGCATTTTGGCGAAGTTTATGATAGCAATGGAAGAAAATCTCCTATACGAAACAAAGATGTTGCTAAAATAATGATTTGAAGGAAAATATTCGAAATTCAAATTGCTTTCATTGTAAACTTCTAAAATATATCAAATTTTTGCAATTAAATGGCCAATCTATATTTCTGTGCATAGCGGAGCCATATGAGGTGGCAGCACGGTGATATACGTACAACGATAAATACAAATTCCATGTACTTTGCTTCTGTAAGTCGATGAACTAATGTCAAAATCGTACTGCATCGGAAGTTGAAATGTCAAATCATATTAAAAAAGTATAAATCAGCTGATTTCCAGCTGTCGCTTGTTCCTGGTTCCGCTATGGTTTCTGTGAGGCATACATGAAAGGAATTAAGAAATTAGAAAAAAAAAGAATTTGCTTGAAAATTTGGTACATGTGTACCTTTTGGTTAGGCTAAAATTTGAGAAACTGTAGAGGAAGATAGAGAGGTAGAAGAAAACCGTATTAAAAAAAGCTGGTCGGATTATTGTCTTATTCTCTTGAGAGAATGTTTATAAACGACGTTTGACTGCTAAAACGTGTCCAAACATGCCGAGGGCTATAAAAAATCGCATTCTCAGTCCTCAGGCGATATTAGACATGCAACACCTTCCTGCTTAAGTGTCTGTACAACAAAATAATCAAAAATCCAACAACAAAATGAAATTGCTACTGTGACTTGCAAATATCTATTAGGAGGAGTAACATTTTCATCTCTTGCTTAGATGTTATTAATATCGAGGCCATGCCAAAACTCTAGGTCCTTCGCCTGACAGTTTTGGACGAGTCTTAGCAGTCGAGAAATCATGTAAAGTTTTCCTCTTGATTACACAAAAATAACCACTTATGAACTGCTACTCCTTAAATTTGTGAGAAATATAACTAATATAAATATATATTTTTTTATAAATCTAGCTGCAAACAAAGGCAGACAACCTGTCAAATCCAGCAATACTTTGGACTATCTGTCAAATTTCTGTTTTTCGGACAAACTCAACATGAGCAAAAGATAACGTAGGATTTCAAGGTCGCAATTTAGCGAAATCTTCTAAAATTCTGAGAGTTAAATTGCTTTAGCATTTATGTGATAGCGCTTACTGAAATGGGGCTGCAGATATTATATGGATAATTTCGGATCTGTTAAGATATACGAATCTGTCGCTTTTGCCAGCTGTAGGATGAAACGCCAAATCGCGCTACCTGAGAATGCGTCGCCACACTTTAATTTTTCTTCGCTTTGAAGCGACTAGAGGCGGATATATATAAACGCTGGTGGCTTAAGCAAGGCGTTCTGTTGTTATCTTTAGGGAGATTTACATAAAAGCTTTTGCCGCTGCCATAGCCTTAAAGCGAGGAAAGCCAAGCAAAGCGTTTATGGAAATTTGCCATAAGCATCCAGGGCTGTAGCGCTAAACTCGAATCAGCCTTGCTTGGAATTTAAACTTATACATATTAACCGAACCGTAATGATTTTTGATATCATACATACATGCATGTTATTTGAATATTTATTGTCCTTTTGATATCTTTTTCCCCAAATGGCGTCCACCGGCAAGGCAGCAGCCACGGTATCCAACTTTTTCAACAGCTTAACCAGAGAATTAAATTGCTTTAGCATTTATGTGATGGCGCTTACTGAAATGGGGCTGCAGATATCCATCTGAATAATTTCGGATCTGTTAAGATATACGAATCTGTCGCTTTTGCCAGCTGTAGGATGAAACGCCAAATCGAGCTACCTGAGAATGCGTCGCCATACTTTAATTTTTCTTCGCTTTGAAGCGACTAGAGGCGGATATAGATAAACGCTGGTGGCTTAAGCAAGGCGTTCTGTTGTTATCTTTAGGGAGATTTACATAAAAGCTTTTGTCGCTGCCATAGCCTAAAAGCGAGGAAAGCCAAGCAAAGCGTTTATGGAAATTTGCCATAATCAGCCAGGGCTGTAGCGCTAAACTCGAATTAGCTTTGCCTGGAATTTAAACTCATATATATTAACCGAACCGTAATGATTTTTGATATTATACATATATGCATGTTATTTGAACATTTACTGTCCTTTTGATATATTTTTCCACCAAGGTCCATTAAAATCGCATTTTCTTAAAAAAATCACAACTTAAACTTCAAAATAATAATAATTTCGGTTATTAAGACAGTAATAAAATGTATCAACGTTTTCGACAGCTTAACCACATCAACGAACACTACGATAAATTGCCAATTGTAAAAATTGACAACGATAACAGCTGGGTTAATTTTTTCGAGTTTTGGAGTAGACAAAAGTAAGTGAATAGCAGAATTGATAAAATTATTGCTAAGCTAATTTACGGCTGTCAAATTATGTTAGCGATCCTTACGTTAGGAAAAGAAAACCCTTTTTACAGCATTGGTGACGACGTTATGCGGGCGTTATCAAGTTCATGTAGATAGGCTAGAATCAATTCAAAAACAGTTTTTATTTTTCACCTTGAGACATCTTCATTGGGGCTCTTCGTATAATCTCCCTTCTTACACTAATCGGTTTAAAACTAATAAACCTTCCTAACCTTCCAAGTCGTGGAGAAATGCTAGGAGTAATATAAATATCAAATTGATCGTTTTCGAGCCCATTTCTTTTTAAAGCAGTTAACTTTAATGTTCCATACCGAGTCTCAAGGCATTATAAACCTATAATTCTTAAACAATGCAGAACCAATTTCCAACTAAACGAACCTTTTCTGTGTTTGTGTGAAGACTATAACTCTCACTCTAGAATATTTGATGTTTCGGACTCGCTCTTTGCCATGAAAAAAATAGTTCTATCCTCTCCTAATAAATTTAAAATCATATTTATACATTTTATCTATTTTATTTGTATATCTTTATTTCTCAGCTGATGAGTTTCTCTGTAGCTGAGCAGCCTTAGATCTCGTTGCTTAAGAAGCTACTGCCTCTCAAAAACATAAATAAAAATAAAAATAAAAAATTATATATTATAAAAAAATTAACAGGATTTGTCTGGTTTCAGAGGCCCTATGGAGGGTAGTCAGTGAATAGCGCTACCAAACGGTGTTTGATACTACCAATAAATGGGCGCTTTCAGCAAACACATCTGTTGATCTGTCGTTGAGTGATAGCTTTCTGAACGCACCATTGAGTATTTTTGATCCAGTCAGCCGTTGGAATTTTATTTCAAAGTAATGAGCAGAATTTTTTTTCGTTACATCCGCTCAACCTTTTTTATATGGCTCTTAAAGTGTTGTTTGTATATAAAAATTTCCATCTTATTATTATAGTGAAGTGTGAAAAAGAATTTAAGAAGTGCTTTTCCTTTAAATTTAAGGATTATTATTTCAATTGGCAGTTGGCTTAATTCGTCATTTATAAAAAACATTATCACTCAACTGACGGAAACATGTTTGCACCGTTTCAACTGAAAACACCCTATGGTTTCCTTCTTATTTTTACTTTGGCAGCACCCTACCGGAACAGAAACCGCGCTATAAAACGGGAAACACTTCAAATTGCGCGAAGTGATTTGTCCGAGTGGAAAGTTTATTTGAGTAAGCGGTTTAATTAATTGTGTTGAATAGAAATTGCGATTTATATTGGGTTTTATTAAAGTGTGTTGCTAAAAAAGCAAAAATTGAATAATAGAAGTGAAGGTTTTGCATGCAAAATAGTAAAATATCAAAAAGTAAGATAGTCGTAAATTTTCAAAGTAGTTAGCATACACCTCCACATACACACATAGAATATAACGAAACCATCTGTGTGTTAAGTTTAGCTATGTGCAAAATAATTGGGACTCTCTTACAGTTGTACGGAAATATTTATCAAATTTGAAGAAAATTATTTAATATATTTTAGTAATCGAGTTTTTTTTTATTATATGTTTAATTACCTGCATATTTGCAAATTCGTTTTAATAACCACTTGTTTGATCTTGCCTGAATATGATGAAATATAGTGCTCGTCACAAGTCGGCTAACGGTGCCACGAAGTAGACATGTAGGTGCATATATATGTGTGTACATTAGTACATGAATACTGGATTGTGCGAATTAGTATGTAGGTGTGTACACACATATGTACTCTTTATGAAAGGAACGAGTAAAACTTGCGAAAAAATGCATCTTAAGTTGAAAGCGATGTAAGGAGGTGGGGAATAGATGCAAGGTATTTTATTTAGAGCAGTGCAAAAGTAATACTTCAGTACCACGAATCATTCAAGTGTTACATAGATCTCACTAAGTTAATCTCAGATTTTTGCTTATATAGATAAGTGTACAGATAATCTTGAGTAATTATGTAGGTAAACATATGTATGGAAAATATTCTGAATAATTAGGTACCTATCAGGAAAATAATTTTCGCTGCTAGAATTTAAAATGGCCTCGTGCTATTTGAAGTTGTCGATTAAAATATTAGGATACATACGGTTATGCGCGGGTGAAATATGTATTTATATGTAGATATGTATCTATGTATGTATGTATGTAGATATGTATGTTATCGGGCCTTACATTTTTTTTTGTGTATGTACATATAAGCTTAATGGTATTTAATAGAGAATTCAATGAAATTTAATTAATTTAATTTTATATTTAAGTAAGATGACCATTAATTAAATGAGGGACAGAATTCCATATACCAAAAGCTTAGAAAAAAAAACAAATTTCTTTTCATTATATCATCCAAGGATCATGTCGGGACTGTTTTTGGGATAACCTTGGAATTTAGGAAAAAAGTTGCATATTCCCAAGTTCTTAGGAAATTAGAAACAATAATTGCAAAAGTAAAAAAAATCAATATCTTGCAAACTCAATTAATATACCAAACGTTCACTAATGTATGGAGTATTCTATGGTAAATAACTGAGAAAATTTTATTAAATTAAATTAAACTAAATTAGATTAAATGAACTTTAATCAAGTTAAATTAAATTAAATTAAATTAAATTGAAGTTCGCGGGTTCGAATCGAGCTCAAGGCCTAACAATAATTTTTTATCATTATTATTGTTATGATAAATTTTTTCTTATTTGAAAAAATTTTTAAATTAGAATAGAAGAAAGAAAAAATTTAGACAACTGCCAAAGCTCGTTGTATAGATCCATTTCGGGAACTGCTAAATTCCTTCATCGGCAAACACAAACACCTAAGTTTTATCCATCTGTGAAGCCTTATAGCTCAACAAATCTAACAATTTAAATTAAATTAAATTAAACTGAATTAAATTAACGACAGTAGAAATAGGCTTTTTGTCCATCATTTGCTTAGTGCAAAGTTAAACAAAACTCCACTATTTCGGCTCGACGTTTCGCTAAGCACCTTAGCTTCTTCAGGAGCGAAGCTGAGGAGAGAAGCTGAAGAAGGTAAGGTGCTTAGCGAAACGTCGAGCAGATATAGTGGAGTTTTATTTAACTTTGCACTAAGCAAATACTGGTCAAAAAGCATATTTCTACTGTCGTAAACCATATAATTAACCGGCTAATATTCAATTAAATTAAATTAAATTGAATTCAATTAAATTAAACTATACTAAATTAAATCAAATTAAACTAAACTTAAATAAATTATATTAAATTAAATTAAATCAAATTAAATTAAATTAAACTTAAATAAATTAAATTAAATTAAACTAAATTAAATTAAATTCAGTTCAATTATATTAAATGGAATTAAGTTAAATTAAATTAAATTGAATTAAATTAAGTTAAATTAAATTAAATTAATTTAACTGAATTAAATTGAAATAAATTAATTTAAATTAAACTAAAGTAAATTACATTAAATTAAATTAGTTTAAATTAAACTAAATTATATTATATTAAGTTAAATTAATTTAAATTAATTAAATTAAACTAAATTAAATTAAATTAAATAAATTAAATTAAATTAAATGAAATTAATTTAACTTAAATTAAATTAAATTACATTAAATTAAATTAAATTAAATTAAAATTAATTTAAAATAAATTAAACTAGATTAAATTAAATTAAATGAAATGAAATTTAGTTAAATTAAATTTAATAAAATTAAATCGACTTTTGATCGAAGAGTTATCTGCTTGCTATCGAAAGTATATGTTTTCGGAAACTTATAGATTTGTTATATGAGTGTAAGCAATTTTTTATAAAAAATTATCGGTTTTTTTTTATCAAAAATATATCAATTTCTTATTGAAAAATTACCAATTTATGTCAGCATGTTATCGATTTGTGTACATCGATTCGTTGGTTGGTTATGAAACACATACCTTCAATATAAAATCGATGACACATATATAACCCTCCGTGAGCAAACCATAAGAAACCATTAATAAGACAATGACGAGCTGATAACAAATCGATAGCAATCTGATAATGCATGGAAATATCGATGATAGTAATTCGCTACCAATGATAAACCGATAGACAAACGATATTTTGTGGGTATCGTTCCCGATAAGAAGCCGACGTAGCTCGTATTAAAAAGTAATTTCTTTCTGGCAACCCTTTGGTGGGGTCTAGTTAATTTAAAAACATTAATTTCATAGACGTACAGCTGTATGTTTAGATATCAAACTTCACGAGTAATTTGTACTCACACCATTTTTTTAACTGAGCGTGGTGGTTAACCGATTTTAAAAACTCAGCAAGGTGTATATACAATAGCAAGGACAACAACCTTCTTGCCAAATCTGCAATGAATTTTGATTTACGGCTGGCTTCCCCTTGAAGGGGTTGCGCTACATAGCCTCTCGAATCAATTCGGTATTTTAGTCGCCTCTTAGGTCAGGTATACCTGCCGATGGTATATTCTAAGACCCTTACCCGCTGGGAGCAACTAGCCCCGAAGTGTACTACAGCGGTATCCGAGGACGGCTATAAACATCGACAACATTTCTTGGTGTATAATAATAGCTATTTAATAACACTGTGCAACGTCAACTTTGAAACCCCTTTTTCTGAAGGGTACGATCGTACATATATATTTTTCTGAACAAATTAATAGTCCAGCTCTAATAAATTGCATTACAGTTTAGACAATCTCTGGAGAGGATCGAGTTAGGGAGAATCATACATCAATATTGGGTCCCACGACATATGTGAATAGATAGGAGAAAAGAAGCGGATGATCAAGCTAAAAAGAACGTATCCCTTGAAGCTTGCTCCGTAGATTTTCCAGTTAGATTGGGGGAGAGTAAGAGAAGGCAAAAGCTGCACATGATCGACCTAGCAGCAAAGCTTTGGAAAAGAAAGCACGTGGCTGCAAAGTGCCGTAGATGAGGTGCAGGTCTTACAACATTAAACTAACAAATTTACTCTTATCATCGAAAATTGGGGATTGTAAGGGTTAGATACCAGCTATTAGGAGTAATACAGCTATCCAATCTAGAAGCAACAATTGGCAATGGTCCTGTAAAATTTCAAGTATTTGCAATCAGGACGGAGTTATTTTATAAAATATGTACTGGTTACATCTAGGGTAACACTATGCACTTATTCAGTCTTGTGTGACGTTCTCGCAGACTAGTTGAACCTAGCCTGACTAAAGGTTTTCGTTTTTACAATTTAAAGTGTTGCAGAGCTAAATTGAAAAGTCTGACTGGCCGAGTCTAAGTAAACCCTTTTGTAGCATTTTATTATCTTTAATGAAATTTCTCTAACCTTTCATATTATTATTTTTCACTCAACATTATTTAACATTTAAACATTTGCAGTTTGTCCTTTTGAGATAAATAAAAAAAAAGCTTTTTATCACTTACTTGCGACCCTTTTTCCACAATTTAACCAAAAATATTTTGTCCTTTCCATTTTCATTTAAAAGCATACTACATCTGAGATACAAAACACTTCACAACTCATACGTTTTTTTTCACACAAATGAGCTGTTCATGATGGTCACATGTGAGCTTAATGTTCTATCGGACTTTCAGACTTCATGTGTACTAGTCGTTAACTTACCATCAATGTTTTGTACAAAGGAAAAGGTCATAAAGCTTTAAGTGGTAAGGGTTTTTTATGCGTTTGGGTGTTTAAAACTCTTGCAGAGTCAAATTAACATAAAATATATATTTTTTGCCCACCACTGCTTCGCTTATCTCTACGAGCGCAGTGAGAGTTGCGTGTGTTTGGTGTGTGGTTAAAGGCGGCATTGTCCCATTTTTTAACTGCGCTGTCGTTGATGCAACATATGCACTTAATTGATATATGAATGAATGAATAAGTGAGAGGTAAACTGAATTACTGGTTTTAAATGTTGTTATAATTTTTTAGCGTATTGAAATTAAGTTCAGCAAGTTTTATGTATATTCGGGAGTCAACTGTCAATGAACTTCTGTTAACTTAAGCGAAAGTTGCATTCGACTCAATAATTTAATATCCAAGCTCCAATATTATTCGCGGCCACAGTGGTGTGATGGTAGCGTGCTCCGCCTACCACACCGTATGCCCTGGGTTCGCACCCCGGAAAAAGCAACATCAAAATTTTAGAAATAAAGTTTTTAAATTAGAAGAAAATTTTTCTAAGCGGGGTCGCCCCTCGGCAGTGGTTGGCAAGCGCTCCGGGTGTATTTCTGCCATGGAAAGCTCTCAGTGAAAACTAATCTGCCTTGCAGATGCCGTTCGGAGTCGGCATAAAACATGTAGGTCCCGTCCGGCCAATTTGTAGGGAAAATCAAGAGGAGAACGACGCAAATTGGAAGAGAAGCTCGGCCTTAGATCTTTTCGGAGGTTATCGCGCCTTACGTTTATTTTTTTTTATTATTTTAATATTATTCCAGAGTAGCTTTCTAGTTAGAGAACTTCAAGGTGCTTGACTGACATTGTAAGACCTACACATAATCTTGGACACTTTACAGCCCCGTGCTTGAATCGACGCCTTTCCCGCTTGGTCGAATATGTGCACATTTCTCCTTCTCTTAATATCGCCCAATCTCATTGTGACGTCTACGAAGCAAGTTTTAAGGGATGCGCCCACTTTAGTTAGTTCTTCTGCTTTTTCATTCCCATCTTTTCACATATGCCCAGGGACCTAATATAGATGTATATTTCTCCCTGCACCAATTCTTTCAGATGCTGTGCTATGCGAAATTATTGCCTTAATTGCTGCTTGGCTGTCGATATAAAAGTTAAGAGGGTTTTAGTTTAAACAATTCTCTTCCAGTGTTTCTACCGCTTTGGTTACGGCTAATATTTCCATTTGGAAAACGCTACAGTAATCTGGCAGCCTGTAGGATCTGTTTATTTCCGGATCAGCACAGTATACCGCAGACCCTACTCCTTCCACCACTTTGGAACCATCTGTGTACACATGTATCGCCTCGTCCGCCATTTGAGCACCCTTTCGCCAACCAGCCACCTCTATTGTAGCTTTTTCGAGGGAGATCTTAAAGCCACAATAGGGAATCAGGTAGTCTGTTCGCCCTGTAATTGATTACGCTAAACTACTATGGCCGTATGGTCGGCGCTCAATCCAATTCTTAAGTCGAAAGAAAATTAGCATTGAATTCGATTACCTGGCATCTGGTTGAACCAAGGCTTTGCTTAGAAATCATCAAACAGAAGTAATCGGCTGATGGCATAACACTACCTAGTACTGATTTCGCCGTGCTTCTTGCATTCTACTCTTCAGAATCCTGGCATTTGCTTAACAATGTTCCTTCAGTTCAATGGGTTGCTAAGAAACCAAAGTTTGCTGATGAATCAGAGTGTGCAGAATGCCTTTGCTAGAACAACATGGTTCAGGATGCTTACCAAAGTCGAGTTTAACATATGACTATTCCAAGGATATTCAAAAAGATCTTAAAAGTATACGTAAGCTGCAGTAAAGCTATTAGTGTCCATCTCGTAAGTCCATTGTCGTCCATCTCGTACTTAAATACGACAAATTAATAATCCCTTTGCATTCAGGAGCGAACCCCAATGATTGTGAGTATAAAAGTTGAAAGTAGCAGCGGCAAAGGGCAGTTTTCATTTTGTTTGATCCCCGTCTTTGTTTGATATTCTGCAGGAAATGCATTTAATCTGTAAGGAATGCGATTTAGAAACGCAATAATTTCCAACTCAAAATATCATAAATTTTCTGCTTTTCAACAAATAATTCCTCTTCCACCAAAAATCAAACGGGAGACTGCGCAAAGTGTGGAGGGAGACAAGACCAAGAGTCGCTTAAAGTACAGCGTAATTATTATTGTACGCCAAAGAAGTTATGAGTTGACTCAAGCGGCACGCAATTAATGCATACGGGGTACAAAAACACATAGAAAAAGAAAAAATATACACAGAGGAAGGAAATTGAAAAGAAAAATTGCTTGCGTATGGAATGAGAGGGGAAAATGCTTAAAGGAAATGGTAAATGAAACACGCCACTAATCCTAATGGCATTGATAGCGCCTGCTCATAGGGGCGGACAAACATTAGACGCAGCAACAGCGTGAAGGGCGTCTCTTTGAATAACTTTCACTATCGAGCAGCGGAGGCAAAACAGTAAAACCGGATAATGCACGAACCAACTAAATTACGTTGCATGCCATATGTCCACTTACATTAATGCCAACACTCGTCAACAAAAATGGACATTAATAATAAATATGTATGTAGGTATGTGTGTTTGAGGATTATGAAAATATTCAAAGAGAGATGTTTAATAAGCGTAGACACGCTGTCGATGGCTTGTAGTCAAAGTCAGAATGCGTCTGTTTTAAATGACTATGAAAATACGATATAAATCATGTGAAAATTATGTGTTAGCAATTTACAAGTACAACAACGTCTATAGATACATAATTAGGGAGAGATTTATGTTGAAGTTTTGAGCAACAGGATCAGATGTTCGCCTTGTATGCTATTCGCTAAAGTCATTGAACTTTTGTTGTTGAAAAGGGGCTAAACAAAAATTCGTATGTTGCCGAAACCGTAATGAACTAACCCCAGCGTGTTAGGGGGCGTAGAATATATCCGCAACATGTATGCCTGTCATAATATGCGACTAAAATACCCAATTAATTCAAGGGGGTTTTAACCCAAACCTTTTCAATAGGTTGCTAGCGCAATTTAAAGCTTCTCTAACCCAATTGTTAACATCACATACCGTGGCGCACCCATTTCTTTAGAATTCAAGGCTTTGGCGATCTCAAGTTTCATGGAACTAGGGTGTGAGGAGCGGCATGGCCTAGAAGGTTCAACTTGGTTCTATTAAAACGTTCCCGATATGGTTGGGCTCGTACCTTAATGGTGCTTCTTACCGATACGTACCAAACTTATATCCGGCAAAAGACCATCAATATCGATAATGCTCCCACAAAACTCTCGGGGAGTATCTTTATCGCTACAACAACAACAACCACAGCGTAACCTGCTTAGCGTTTCTTAATGTTAAGAGAAAATATCTCGAAGCTGCGATTACTAGGTCGTCTGCAACCTTGAAATTTCAAATGTAGTTCAGAAGCGAATAACACTTTAACACATTTGACAAAAGTTTCGCTATGTGCCTCGCTGGTGCGGATCTTGCAACCAACTTTTCAGAGACTGACAGTTGGTGTCAAGATATTTTGAAAATTCGTAGCAAACGGCGAAATCTCACGATATATCTCTAAGAAATTTTCCATTGAGCTACAAATTTGCAAACCAAAACACATAGTTCAGGCTTAAGAGACAATGCACCAGATTGATAAAAAACACCACTAGGTGGCGCACGGGTCGAGGCATGTAGAAAATGTTTAGAGTGGAGATTTCAATTTTTTTGTTATACCTACGTTTGGACGTGAAATATTAAACACATTTCAGACGCAACAGAGACCGCACAATATTTATCACAAACAGGTCTGCTAGAGGACGCGTGGAAATATTTATTAAGAAAAATTTAATTAAAGTTTGGCAATAACTTTTTAAAAGACTTTCCATAAGGCTGCATACTTAAACCTTCAAATAATTTTCGGATTTTCAAGATCCCTTAACTTCTTATTTCAAAAAAACTTAAGTGCACATTGATTATCATCAAATCATAATATCAGTTCATACGAGCTATTCGTATACTGCAAACGAACATTTATGCGACCCCATCATATACATATCTATGTACGCACAGGTGTGTTACAAATATGACCATTATCTTCGTTTCAACTTAAACGATATAAAATTGAAATTTTCTGAAGACTATAAAAATGTCAACCTAACTTCTTTGTAAGTTTACATTGGTAAGGAGCAAATGCGTATATGTCAACGCTAATGGGAAAAGGGCACAATTTGGCGCTGGCGTGGTGCAAGTGCTTAAGATTTTGGTTCAGCTTTGATACACTTTTACATTAGCAGCAGCTCTAATACTTCTTGCATACATCAAATGTTGCCAAAAGTCATTGCCATTGATGACACATACATACTTAGGTAGCTACACCTAATAAGAACGGTAAATGCATGTTGATGGCGACACGTGACCCAAACTGCAGCTATCAACAACAGCAATTTGTTTGTGCCACATATTTGAGTTGTTATTAAAATAAGATTTTTAAATTTTTCGCTCATTTTGTGTGTGTGTGTGTGAATTTTTAATGCTCATGTTGCAAAGTAAGCTTATAACTTAGAAAAGTTTGCTAAGACGAGGTGATATGCGTATGGCGTCCTTGAGTGCTTTCTCACAAAATTAAGAATAAACTTTATGGAGCAAACTTTGGAATGAAACTTGTTTGATGTCACGTGACTCATAAAACAACTAAAGCAGTAGATATGCGAGGGAAGAAGTTGTAATAAATACCCAAAATTTGTTTTGCACTTTGCTCTCTCTGGCGACAAATATTACGCATTAGCAGTCACAGTCACTGAGAAGTAAAAATGACACTCTATTAGACGTTTCACCCCATCTTTATAACACCACTGCTTCACTTAAATAGTGCTTAACCGTTTAACGGTTAATGCCGTCAAACAAGGCGTACCACTCCCTACTTCGCTGTGCCAACTGACGCCAATTGGTAACACCAAGGGAATTTAAGCCTGATCCTTTCAGCGGAGTGGGCCGCACTCTGTCTTAGCGGCATCATCATCTTTCATACACACAACATGGTCTAGCCAGCATAGCCGTTGCATTTAAATTCGCTGGACTATGTTGATGTCTACGTAAAGCTCGTACATCCCATTATTACATTTTCTTCGGTACACGCATTCGCCAACGCGTAGAGGTCACCTAATCTTTCGAAAAACTTTTCTCTTGAACACTCCGAGAGCCGCTGCATGTCGTGTTGCCATGTCCCATGCTTCTGCGCCATATAGCAGGACGGGTACCTAAAATCACTTGTAGAGCATGATTTTCGTTTGCCGTTTGCCGAGAGACTTTTCAATTGCCTACCAAGTCCGAAGTGGTAAAATAAAAGAAGTATTTTACTTTTTCGAAATTAGGGCCCAAGGCGTAAATACGCTGACTATTTCATGAGGCAAGTACTCCTTTTTGTCTTCATTCGCCGTCAAACTCATATTTTCCACTTCTTTTTCGAGGTTGGAGTAAGCAGAACCCATCGTCGTCAGCATACGCCAGTAATCTCACGCTTTTATAGAGCTGTTAAGTTCAGCAGCTAGTATAATTCTCTTGATCATCAAACTCAGACATAGCGGGATATAGGTAGCTCCTTTTTGTGCCGTCGATGGTGATGAGTGTCAATTATTTTTCGCAGGTTATTTTTTGAAGCATATAAAGAAAGTCTAGTCGATGGTATATTTACCAGTTCTAAAGCGGCAAAGATACCTTATATACAGACAGAACAGAACCTTATATACGATACTTGCAGGATCCACTTTCTTATAGACTGTGCAAAGAAAGCGTAGATTCCAACAGTCAGCCGAGTACTCGTCCGACCATATTTTGCAAAGAAGCTAATGCATATGCCTTACCAACTCTTCGCCGCCATTTTGAATAGCTCTGCAGGAAGGACGTCATCATTAGTTGCGATCTGGGGCTTATAATCCATGTGGGCACATCGCTGTCTCCATCTAGGAGGGTAGAGCAGTAACCCCCTCCATGATCTAAATACTCTCTGGGCATCGTTTGCTCCTGATTTAAAACCTTCGGTTTTTCGCCGAATTTTTGGTTATTCTTGGTGACTACCAGCTCAAGCTCCTCGCACTCACGCCTTTCGTCCTCCTCTATTCTTTCCGTAACGGCGTCTCCGCTCTAATTTCAACTCGCGGTAGCATTCACACATTCTTCTTTGACTTTCTCTGCGGGTATCCACGGTCGACGTATCTTAACCATTTCTGGGCTATGTAAAAAGGTCCAGCCAAGTAGTGACTGCCCAGAAAACCTTTTGAGACTTTACCGCAATAGTTGGATATCACTGAAAATTCAGATATAGTAATATATCATAAGCGTAAGCCGACCACTCGCGATCCTAGTAGGAGCACCTACCATCTTCTGAATAAGTTCTAGTGAGCGCTTAATGAGAAAAAAATATTACATTCGCTCTGCACAGCGGACAAAAGCAGAAAAAACACTAGGAAATGAGACAAAAATTCGACAAAGTCCCCTGAGCTATGGAAATCAATAAGACGATTAACCGCCAATGGCTATTTCCTTATCAGCTTATTGATAATCCTGCGGATTGTATAATTAAAAGCGAATCGCAAACGCTGACAAGGGAAAAGAAAATTTATTTTAAATGCTGCTAGATGGCGGACTTAAATAAAAGAGTACTTAAATGTTTTTTTCACAAATTTACATTATTACATTCTTCATAACAGGCAACAATAACTGCGCTACCAAAAACAAGTACAAACCAATCAAAAATATATTGATAATAATTTAAAATTCCATTTATAAATCCTTAAGCACAATTTATTATTCAAAGTTTTTAATAAGCATTGTTGACGGAGGAGGTCAGAAAAATAACAAAAAACAGATGTAAGGACGTAGGCAAGTAACACTGTGCAACTGCTTTTGTTGAGGTTGAAAAGGTTTCAAGTCTTCTATGGTTTGACATTAACTAGTCACTTCTATGGGGTTGAGTTAACGACGATCTTATAGGACCCATTGGCCCCAAACCACCTCTTATCCACCGGTTACGTGGACTGGTACGTTTCTATTTTTTATACTCAGTTGAGCAGAGCTCACAGAGTATATTAAGTTTGATTGGATAACGGTTGGTTGTACATATATAAAGGAATCGAGATAGATATAGACTTCCATATATCAAAATAATCAGGATCGAAAAAAAATTTGATTGAGCCATGTCCGTCCGTCCGTCCGTCCGTCCCTTAACACCGATAACTTGAGTAAATTTTTTAAAGGAATCGAGATAGATATAGACTTCCATATATCAAAATAATCAGGATCGAAAAAAAATTTGATTGAGCCATGTCCGTCCGTCCGTCCGTCCGTCCCTTAACACGATAACTTGAGTAAATTTTGAGGTATCTTGATGAAATTTGGTATGTAGGTTCCTGAGCACTCATCTCAGATCGCTATTTAAAATGAACGATATCGGACTATAACCACGCCACTTTTTCGATATCGAAAATTTCGAAAAACCGAAAAAGTGCGATAATTCATTACCAAAGACGGATAAAGCGATGAAACTTGGTAGGTGAGTTGAACTGATAACGCTGAATAGAAAATTAGTAAAATTTTCGACAATGGGCGTGGCACCGCCCACTTTTAAAAGAAGGTAATTTAAAAGTTTTGCAAGCTGTAATTCGCAGTCGTTGAAGATATCATGATGAAATTTGGCAGGAACGTTACTCCTATCACTATATGGTTGCTTGATAAAAATTAGCAAAATCGGAGAACGACCACGCCCAATAAAATTTTTTAAAGTAAAATTTTAACAAAAAATTTTATATCTTTACAGAATATAAGTAAATTATAATCAACATTCAACTCCAGTAATGATATGGTGCAACAAAATTCAAAAATAAAAGAAAATTTCAAAATGGGCGTGGCTCCGCCCTTTTTCATTAATTTGTCTAGGATACTTTTAACGCCATAAGTCGAACAAAAATGAACCAATCCTTTTGAAATTGGTAGGGGCATAGAGCTTTATGACGTTAACTTTTTCTGTGAAATAGGCGAAATCGGTTGATGCTACGCCCAGTTTTTATACACAGTCGTCCGTCTGTCCTTCCGCATGGCCGTTAACACGATAACTTGAGCAAAAATCGACATATCTTTAATGAACTTAGTTCACGTGCTTACTTGAACTCACTTTATCTTGGTATGAAAAATGAACGAAATCCGACTATGACCACGCCCACTTTTTCGATATCGAAAATTACGAAAAATGAAAAAAATGCCATAATTCTATACCAAATATGAAAAAAGGGATGAAACATGGTAAGGTAATTGGATTGTTTTATTGACGCGAAATATAACTTTAGAAAAAACTTTATAAAATGGTTGTGACACCTAC
This sequence comes from Eurosta solidaginis, assembly GCA_029619165.1. Lineage (NCBI taxonomy): Eukaryota > Metazoa > Arthropoda > Insecta > Diptera > Tephritidae > Eurosta > Eurosta solidaginis. Next base: position 72,600 of record JARSSU010048967.1, on the reverse strand, counting down.
CATATTAAGTAGAAGAAAATGAAAAAGTTCTGCAGGGCGAAATAAAAAACACTTAAATCTTGGAAGGTATTACATATATAAATAAATTAGCGGTATCCAGCAGATGATGATCTGGGTCACCCTGGTCCACATTTTGGTCGATATCTCGAAAACACCTTCACATATACAACTACCACCACTCGCTTTTAAAACTCTCATTAATACCTTTAATTTGATACCCATATCGTACAAACTCATTCTAGAGTCACCCCTGGTCCACCTTTATGGCGATATCTCGAAAAGGCGTCCACATATAGAACTAAGGCCCACTCTCTTTTAAAAATACGCATTAACGCCTTTCATTTGATACCCATATCGTGCAAAACAAAGTCTAGAGTCACCCCTGGTCCACCTTTATTGCGATACCTCGAAAAGGCGTCCACCTATAGAACTAAGGCCCACTCCCTTTTAAAATACTCATTAACTCCTTTCGTTGATACCCATATCGTACAAACACATTCTAGAGTCACCCCTGGTCCACCTTTATGGCGATATTTCGAAACGGGCGTCCACTTATAGAACTAAGGCCCACTCCCTTTTAAAATACTCATTAACACCTTTCGTTTGATGCCCATATTGTGCAAACAAATTCTAGGGTCACCCCTGGTCCACCTTTATGGCGATATCTCAAAACGGCGTCCACCTATGGAACTAAGGATTACTCCATTTTAAAATGCTCATTAACACCTTTCTTTTGATACCCATATTGTACAAACAAATTCTAGGGTCACCCCTGGTCCACCTTTATGGCGATATCTCGAAACGGCGTCCCACCTATGGAACTAAGGATAACTCCCTTTTAAAATACTCATTAACACCTTTCATTTGATAGCCATATCGTACAAACGAATTCTAGAGTCACCCCTGGTCCACCTTTATGGCGATATCTCGAATAGGCGACCACCTATACAACAACCACCACTCCTTTCAAAACCATCATTAATACCTTTAATTTGATACCCATATCGTACAAACACATTCTAGAGTCACCCCTGGTCCACCTTTATGGCGATATTTCGAAACGGCATCCACCTATAGAACTAAGGCCCACTCCCTTTTAAAATACTCATTAACACCATTTCGTTTGATGCCCATATTGTACAAACAAATTCTAGGGTCGCCCCTGGTCCACCTTTGTGGCGATATCTCGAAACGGCGTCCACCTATGGAACTAAGGATTACTCCCTTTTAAAATACTCATTAACACCTTTCATTTGATACCCATATCGTACAAACGCATTCTAGAGTCAACCCTGATCCACCTTTATGGCTATATCCCTAAATGGCGTCCACCTATAGAACTATGGCCCACTCCCTCATAAAATACTCTTAATGCCTTTCATTTGATACACATGTCATACAAGCACATTCCAGGGTTTCCTCGGTTCATTTTCCTACATGGTTATTTTCCCTTATGCTGTCACATAGCTTTCAACTGAGTATGTAATGTTCGGGTTTACACCCGAACTTAACCTTCCTTACTTGTTTTTTTATCAAGTTAAGAAATTTTCGACAATGTTGGCGTATTTCAGTATTCACCTCGTAATGTCATTTATTGTTATGTAATTTGATATCATGAAAGAAATTTAGCATGATTTTTTTAGTAATTTTTGATGATGGTTTTTAGTAATTTTAATGTGATTTACCTGATGCGGTATTGATATGTTCCGATGTGATATTGGTTCAATGCGTTGTGAAATTGATACATTAGCAGCCATGATATGGATTTCCGGAATCTAATTCACCTCATCAATATTTCTTTCAGATGAACGGTGTGATGCTATTTCTTTGGTTGGCAGCGTTACGCAGTCATATAATTTTGCGTGAGATTATTATTCTATATGATCGATTTCACTGTTGATATGCTGAGAAATTCGACCTGATCTGGAGACTCCGTAAGTACGAAGGTGAGAAATAATTTTGAGTAATCTTGGTGTGATTTAACATGATTTGATGTGATATTGGTGATGGTGCGATGTGATGTTTGCTCGTTACGATATGATATTAATATAGCAGTATGTATGATTCGGAAGTAGCTACTTAACCTCACCATATGTATATATATTGATAAATGAGCGTGGGATTTAATGATTTGTTTCATACTATGTGATATGCCTTTGATTTGGCGGCGTGGCATGCATTGTCCAGTATGCGATGTGATGTCATTAGATAAGATGTTTTCACAAGCTAAACTAAAGTGTGATGTTTTGTGAATTTGTTTTCAAATGAAAGAGCATTAAAAATTCTAATAGTAAGAACTATTCGCTTATTGGTATATTTTTATTTGATATAATATAATATACGACTTGGTATAATGTGATATATTGAAGATTTAGTAAGACGCGTCGTGTTTCGGGACAATGTGATATACCTTGATTTGGCTGCGTTATAAAGTGATATAGCTTTGCTTGAGATTATTGTTCCATATGATTGGTTGTTTTTCGGTTCCCCCATAAATTCAGAAAACAAAAATTCGGAAGCACATTTTTTCAGAAAATATTAGTCAGAACCCCTTTTTCAGAAAGCCAAATTCAGAAGTCAAAACTCAGACACAAAAGTTCAGGAATCAAATTTCAGAAGTCAAAATTCGGAGAATTTAGCAAATTTCAGAAGTCGAATTTCAGAAGTCAAAATTCAGAAGTACTTGCACAGCAAGAAAAACATATAAATTTTGCCACTTTTGAATTTTACTTCTGATTTTTTTCAGCCTGGAACACAGCAACGTCGAAAGAAGGCGTTATATTCATCGAATTATGGAATATGTATAATATCACCAATTGGGTGGAGTCCGTACAATAATTCCATCGACAGTGTGGCACAACGTTATTCGAAGTGCGTTTGGGACACACCTAAACATATCAATTCCATAAATAAAATAAAAAACGAACAGGCAATAATAGAACAAAACTGCAGTAATTTTCAGCTGGAGGCGAGCCATATCGGGAAACGCAAGAAAAAATATAAAGACTCGTTTTTTTAATACTGTAAACTCAAAAGATCGCGGGGTTCAAATCGATCTCAAGGCCATCGTATTATTGTTATCATAAATTTTTTCTTAATTGAACAACAAAAATTGTTAATACATCACAGAGCTCGGGAAAGTGTCAATAAATATAATCACTATGGCATCATTGCCATGAAACAAGTCCAATTTTCACATCCATTCTGCAACAGATGTCGCAGTGCTGTGAATATCAGTTGGCAAGAAACAGGGTAGAGTAGAAATAATGAAGACAAACAACAACCGCTGTCATAGCTGAATGGTTATAGCAGCTGCGCCTAAACGTTGCCGATGAACGAATTTAGCAGTTCCCGAAATGGATCTATACAAGGAGCTTTGGCAGTTGTCTAAATTTGTTTCTTTCTTCTATTCTCATTTAAAATTTTTACAATAAGAAAAAATTTATCATAACAATAATGATAAAATAATTATGTTAGACCTTGAGCTCGATTCGAACCGCGATCTTACAAATTCAGTAGGCGATATACAACAAAAATTGTAAATTCATTGAAAAAGGTAAACGCGAAAAAAATTAATTAATTACATGCTTGCTATGCACACAATTCAAAATTTAGATTGTACTACTTTTCTTTATACATAATTCCTTCCAAATAAATAAACGTTTTTGAATTTTGAGAAAAATTTAGTGTTTTTCTGTCGTCTGATTACTTTCTGAATTTTGACTTCTGAATTTTCCCTTCTGAACTTTCACTTCTGAAATTTGACTTCTGAAATTATGACTTCCGAGATTTGACTTCTAAGTTTTGACCTCTGAATTTGTCTTTCTGAAAAAAGGGTTCTGACTAATGTTTTCTGAAAAAATGTATTTCTGAATTTTTGCTTTCTGAATTTATGGGGGCACCGTGTTTTTCAATATGGTCATCAAATAAGAAGGTGGTTTTGCAATTCCCTAATACTTAACTTGTAGCGTTAAAAATACTTTACTTACTTGACATCACATGATGGAACAGAAACGATAATATCATGTTAAGTGTTTCAAACAAGAAAGCTCAATTTTATATAATAATAGTATAGTACAGATTTGACAAGATGCGCTGTGATTAATAGGCAGTGTTACATTCTTTCCTTATGAATTATATAATTTGCATGAGATATGATATGCATGTGATATCTTATGATTGCATATAATGTGGTTTCATTGTTTGAGAAGATGTTTTTACATGCTCTAATAATTTACGTAGAGTGTTATAATTCTTAATAAATGCTGGATATGCCTTGATATCACATGGTGGAACTGAAATGATTCTGATATCATTTCAGGTGATATGATATGAAAAATGATATACATACTACTATGTACATGACTAATGTTATATGATTACGGCATGCGCGGACGACAGCGTCGTGATTTACAGATCGAATTAACGGCAAACTGATACCATATCATAGTATGTAATTTTAGAAAGATTTTGAGATGTGATTTTATGACTACATCATGTGGAGAAAACTCTTGATACGACTTGAGATGATAAGGTGTGATATTGTCTTGGAGATACAGTGATGATGATCTGAAGTTATTGTTGTTGTGTTGTAGCGATAGGACACTCCCGAAGGCCTTGGGAGGTTATCGATGTTGATGTCCTTGCGGATGCAGACTGGTACGTTCCGTTACGAAGCCCGACCATCTCGGAACGATATGGTTTTAAGTCATATCATGCCATGGCATTTAGATTTGCTTTTTGATGTAGGGGAATATTAAAATTTTCTTATAATACGATGCGATACATATTTTAATTTGAAGTGATATATTGTGTGCTGAGGTGAAGCGATGATTTTTATAATGCGATGTGATTTGATTTGGCAACATGTTAATGATGAGATTTCGAAATTGATAGAGCAGTGAAGAACCATTATGCCATGTGAAGAATTCAAAACTCAGTGTTGTACAGTGCAATCAAACAAGCAAATGAAATATTTGATATTTTCATGAATCGCCTATTGGCTGCTAAATACGATGCTAAAATCCCCACGCTTCTAGTTGCTAATGACAGCCGCAAGTAACACGCGAGCGTTTTGCGTTTTGCATCTACTTAAGAGGCAATGATTTCTTTGCCATTGATTGTGGCATTCACAATTTGTCAGCAATTGAAATTCTCAAAACATATTTGGCATTAATCGTGGTGGCGCTGTTTGTTTTTCTGTTGTTGAAATTCTTTACTCACTCAGTTTGTTCATTTGTTATTAGCATGCCAGCAGCGTTTCTACACAATCACGCGTTTTTGCCACGAACAACAACATAACCCGTACCAAAAGAGGGCTTAAACATGACAACACTCGGACCTCTCCTCCTTATAGGCATGGATGGCGTGCGTGTAAGCCTGCAGGGACAACGTTTGAGTAGTGACTCCGATTGCTAGTGGAGCTTTTACTGATTTCTTTTTGTTGTTGTTGCTACTGTTGCTATTGTTTAGAATTTATAACTTGTCGTTGCTAATATATGACTCACATACAAACATAAACATAGTTTGTGTGTGTTGTTACCGTATTCTCACTCGTAATCAGCCTCAATGACGCTACTGTCGCAGCGCAAACATCAACTATACTGCGGCTTCGAGGCAAGTTTATTTTTCTAGCTGATGAGTGATGGCGTAGTTGCTTCGATTGTTGTTATTTTTTGCTATTTTGATTTTTATCCCGACAGTGAATATGCAAATTGTGGTCCGTATGGAGCGTGAATATCGCGCTGGTTGGCAGCAGAAACAACAATCAACCAATCGATTGCTTGTACAAATGGTCGTGCGACTGTGTGCTACAGGCAGTGGTGGCCGTTGCTGTACTGGTATTACGTAAGCAGATGGGTTGTGACACGTACATAGGTAAAATAAGAAAACCCAGTCAACTTATTGCGTTTTAGTGTTTTTGTTTTTCGAAACTAGCTGGTTTTACTCTTGAAACAAGCTGATAACCCTGACCCTGATCTCTATGACTTCTTCCGTAACGGGTGAATGATTGACCGGTGCTTTTATGGTAAACTCTTTGACAGAATTTAAACTATGTAGGCTCTGGCGCTTTCATAAAGCTCAAGTTTTTAGAAATTCATCGAATACAGGTGCTTTATTGGTATGGTAAACCCAATGGTTTAGCATTGGACCCAATCGTAATGCGATTGTTTGATCTAGCGAATCAGTATGGACTATACTGCATGAAGACTTTACCCAAGTACAAACCAGACCATTGACACTGATAAAACGCCACAACGGACCAGGTTGACATGTAGGAACTGCTCGATCAGCATACAGTTTTTGAACTCCCATCTCAACACAAACGTTTGATCAAAAGAAGCAGAGTTTTGCATAACGTGTGTATACTTGAATGATAGTGAAGTTATAGCGATAGATTTCGACTGATTGTGATAGTGTTAGTGATAGTTAGAATGATGATTTCAGTGATAACAATAGTGAGTGTAAAAGTGGTTAGCCGTTTGAGATGATAGTGATATTGATAGTACAAGTGACAGTGTTAGTAGTAGAGATAGAGATAGTGATACACTATAATAATTATGATATAAAGATTATCCCCGGTGGTAATAATTATAGTGATAGTCGTAGTGATAGTTGCGGTGATAATTATAGCGATGGTAATAGTGATAGTAATATACCATAGTTTGAACACTTAAGCTAACCTGGAGGAAATCAGAAGCACCAGTCACCAGTAAACAAAATATAATTCTTTTCTTTAAAGTTCAGTATTGCAAAGAACGTGATTTCAGTGGATTAAACACATCTCGGTCAATATTCGGTAAGACTTGCCGAATGCAGATTTACCAGGAATGCTAGAAAAGAAGTAGTTCAGAGACTTTCAGAGCTAATATATAGGTGGGAGCAGAGATGAAAGAAATAATTCAATTAGTTTTTAGGCACTGTAAGTAGATATATCAAAGAATAGCGGTAAAGCTAGGGCAACACCACATAAAACTCAACATGTAAGATGGAACAAGTCTGGAGAGGATGAAATCTGAAGCAAGAGTAAAACCAGATTTATCAAAAGATGAAGCATATATTAAGAGCGCAACTTTGTCCCACACAAGATCCCACCTCTCAGTGTTCGAATACAGGAAGATGCTCTCTTCTTGTCTCAAGTCTCGCTTGTTATACAACTATCGCGGTGTGATTATAAGTTTGGTTAAGGTACGCCACACGCCATTTCAAGGGAGCTCGTGTCTTGTTAACGGACGGCCAAAAAAAGTTGCTGATTATCCTAACTATACATGTATCAAGTTTACACTTTAGTTTGTGGAGCTACTCAATGCAGTATTAATTAGTTCTTACTTATGCTTCCAATATAGACCAATATCGGATTGAATTTCGAAAACCAGGTTTATTTGATCAGCTCAAGGCACTTCTGGATTTGGATGGTGACAATAAAAGACCTGCTTTACCTTAGACCCACCGAATAAAAAGTGGTTCTATACTCTGAAGCAAACTTCTATTTTCCTCCAACAGGATTCAAGGGGTTGTCTGGCGCAAAGTTTTTACAATGCCGTGCCAAACCCATCTACGCCAAGGTTATGTGAATTTTTTAACACTAATTGAACAGACGAGACTCAGGCGACCTCTTCTTTATAGAAGGAGCGGCGTATAGGTCTAGAAGGTTAGACGTGTTTTAATCAAATAATTCTCACAACAGTCGTATTAGTAGCAGCGTATGATAACTCAAGAGTGTACGGTGTTTATACAGGATCTTTGCATCTAACAGCTGTTCCTTCACTCATACTCCTCCCTTCAAAGAATATAGCCTCAGTCATCAAAAAATGCTGAGCAGAAACACTTTCCTTATCGCGTATCGTGAGGTACAACTTGTTCGTCTTCCCATTGGCAATGTCGATGAATCACTATTCTACACCGATAAGACCCAGACGAAGCACTTTAAAAAAATCCTAAGAATTGTGTGCTGGGCATCCACTGAATGAAAAATGGCATACATTTGTAGAAGTATGTATGCATGAATTTATGCAAACAACGTTGAAAACCTACATAACCAATACTATTTGCAACTAAAAATCTGTCCCAAGTGGCTCTATTTCAGTTTAAATATACGCCTTCGTTTATATTCTACCACAAACGTTAAGATTTGTTGAAAGCTTCCAGCAGCGTGTCCAAAACGACAAGATCTTCTTCATACTTTGGTAAAGTCCCATTGCCTTAGCATCTCATTGAATGACTTGGGTTTTGTTATTTCAGTGTTCTCCTGTTTTTTTACTCAGCCTTTTCCTATGCAGATACATAGTACACATTGAGTTAGAACAATCGCCTAAGCGAAAAAGCTACCAATGCAATTGCATATTTCAGTTGCAAAATTACTTACCGATTTGCATATTATGACAACACACACATACATACATACTTGGATGGAGCTGTCATAGTCTAAGAACGGTGGTATTGCCACCGATTGTGTTTTTCAAACTATTGGTTTGATTACCTCGGTGAGTAGCTAAGCACCTAATCGCCTTGCTTCAGTTTGCTATGACAGCACCCTCGTCTCTCTCCTGCATGAACTCTTCAGTTTAGTTTAGTTATACAGAGACTTGTGAGCTTCCATGGCAATTTACTGATTTTGGGAGTGCAACTATTCCGATTGTAGCTATTTTTGCTACTTCTTACGACAACAATTGTTGCTACTTCGTTCGATAGTTTCGTTGCCTGTCTCGTTGTCTGTCTGCACATACTGCCACCTCTGTCTTCATGCAACATTTGATAAATCTGCGACAAACCCGTTGCATGTTGCTCATACTTCTTTCAACAACATGTTCCTAGTTGCTTCACTGATTGTGTGTTAGATATGCTGCATGTTGCAGCGTTATACTTCAAACGTTTGTTATTTTTATTGCTGTTGTTGCTACTCTCTTTTTGTCGTTCCTCCTGTTTGTTGTAACGGCTGCTGCTTGTTGGACAGCTTCAGATAATAGTGATACAGCTTGTTGTAGTCCAAAAGAACATCTACTAAGATTTGTGATTGTATTAAATTTATTTAAAACTATGCGCGTTTTTTTTTGTTGTTATTTGGCATTTGACATTCTTGAAAGGACAAAGGAAGGCATCGAAACGGCTTAGCTCTGGCAATGTCAGTATGTTCGAGATAAAGCAAGCATGTATTGGATTATTTGTATTGCATTGGAAACTATTATGCAAGCAACTCACATGAAGAGTACACCAACCCCCAGCGGGTTCGGAAGCCTAGAATATACCCACGGCTGGGATGCTTGTCGTAAGAGGTGACCAAAATACCTAATTGAGCAGCGCAACTCTTTCTAGAGGATGCTAACGTAATTTATGGCTTATCCAACCCAAAACTCCCGAATGCTTCCCGAGATGCTCGGGCTTAAACCTTGTAACGTAGCGTTACAATAAACCACTTGTACGTATTTTTCTATAGCATACTCAACAACCACCGATAGCAAACCAATGAAAATCGCAATAATGGTGTGTTGACCTCTCAACCAGTTTGCGGCACCACCCATATAAACAGCGAATTTGCATTTTTGCAATTCAGTCCTCGCAGGTGAGCCAGCGGGAGTGGTTGTCTTTTTAAAGACAAAATTGCCACTCCGGCTAGCCAGCTGAGTGGAGGGGGCGCTGTCATGGCGCGGGTCACCCTTCCACCCAGGTAAGGACGAGCGGGGCGGATGCCTTTGTGCTATTGCCACCCGTCGCCCCCCTGGGTGTTGAGCGGCCCGACGCCTTAATGACTATATAACCCCCTCCCCCTCAGCTCTGGCCACGGCTAGTTGAGTGGAAGGGGCGCCGTCATGGCGCGGGTCACCCTTCACCCAGGTAAGGACGAGCGGGGCGGATGCCTTTGTGCTATTGCCACCCGTCGCCCCCCAGGGTGTGGAGCGGCCCGACGCCCTAATGACTATATAACCCCCTCCCCCTCAGCTCTGGCCACGGCTAGTTGAGTGGAAGGGGCGCCGTCATGGCGCGGGTCACCCTTCACCCGGGTAAGGACGAGCGGGGCGGATGCCTTTGTGCTATTGCCACCCGTCGCTCCCCCGGGTGTTGAGCGGCCCGACACCTTAATGACTATACCCCCCTCCCCCTCAACTCTGGTTTCGGCCGTGAGCCGATGCGTGCGCATAAGGGGCTACCGCTGTGCCGTTAGGGTGCACTTCCCCTCCGCGCACGGATCGACCCACGGTGTATCGGCTGGTACAGCCCCGCCCCTCTTACGCACCTTCTATTAGCGTGCAACTAGGGAGGCGGGGGTGTCCAGCGGTGAAACCAGCACTAACGAGTCCTCGCAGTCTCTTCCCCAGGTGACCGACCGGCCTACTATCGATTCTGCCGAAGACTGCCGACCAATCCGATCCCGCCGATACCGTCAACCGACCCCGCCCGGAACGAGCCGCCGCTGCCCAGGCAAACACCATCGCTAGCCTACTTCTCCTCTCTCCCCGGCCCTGGTACGCGCTCCGTAGCCCACCGCCGCTGCCGTCCCATCGTCGCCCCTCTGGCGCCACCGCTGCTTCCATCCCGTCGGTGCTACGCCGACCGTTGGCCGTCCGCCATCCTACCGCCGTTAAGCCGCACTGCATCCGTCATGCCGCTGCTACGACGACCGTTGGCCGTTTGCCATCCTACCGCCGTTCAGCCGCTGCATCCGCCACGCCGCTGCTACGACGACCGTTGGCCGTCTGCCATCCTACCGCCGTTAAGCAGCTGCATCCGTCCCGCCGCTGCTACGACGACCGTTGGTCGTTCGCCGCCCTACCGCCGTTAAGCTGCTGCATCCGTCACGCCGCTGCCACGACGACCGTTGGCCGCTTGCCATCCTACCGCCGTTAAGCCGCTGCTTCTATCCCGCCGCTGCTTCCGTACCGCCGTACGAGTCCGTCCGTTACCCGACCGTTCAACCGCCCTACCGAACCCCCTCTACTCCAACGACCGTTAGCCGCCGCTCCGCCCCCTCGCCATCTTGCGACGGAAAGCTGCTGTCCGCCTAATATCGCCAGCCGTGTGTGCGTGTGTTCGTAACACATAAATATTATGTATTTATTCAGTAGGTGTTTGTGGGACCTCTACTCGACTCTGGATTGACTGAGCGTTACCCCTGCCTTAGACAAAACCCACCTCGTAACCTGAATAGTGCTTGTTACCGGAACGTACCGGATCTATATACGGCAAAGGACCATCAACATCTAAAACACTCCCCAATACCTTTTTACTTACTTACTTAATTGGCGCTTAACCGTCTAAACGCTTATGGCCGTCCAACAAGGCGCGCCAGTCGCTCCTTCGCTCCGCCAACCGGTGCAAATTGGTCACACCAAGGGAGTTTATATCGTTTTCCACCTGGTCCTTCCAACGGAGTGGGGGCCGCCCTCTACCTCTGCTTCCATAGGCGGGTTCCGATAGAAACACTTTCTTGGCCGGAGCATCATCTTCCATTCGCATAACATGACCTAGCCAGCGCAGCCGCTGCGTTTTAATTCGCTGGACTATGTTGATGTCTGCGTATAGCTCGTACAGCTCATCATTAAATCTTCTTCTGTACTCGCCATCGCCAACGCGTAGAGGTCCATAAATCTTTGGAAGAACTTTTCTCTCGAAAACTTCAAGGCCGCTTCATCTGCTGTTGTCATGGTCCATGCTTCTGCCCCATATAGCAGGACGGGTACGATAAGTGACTTGTAGAGTATGATTTTCGTTCGCCGAGAGAGGGCTTTACTTTTCAATTGCCTACCGAGTCCAAAGTAGTATTTATTGGCAAGATTGATTATTCGCTGGATTTCAGTGCTGATGTTGTTGCTAGTGTTGATGCTCGTTCCCAAATAAACGAAGTCTTTTACTATTTCGAAATTATGACTGCCAACAGTAGCGTGGTTGCCAAGGCGCGTATGCGCTGACTCTTTGCTAGATGACAGCAGGTACTTCGTTTTGTCCTCATTCAGCATCAAACCCATCTTTACCGCTTCTCTTTCCAGTTTGGAGTAAGCAGAACTAACAGCGCGGGTGTTTAGGCCGATGATATTAATGTCATCAGCATATGCCAGTAATTGCACGCTTTTATAGAACATTGTTCCAGTGCTGTTCAGGGATTATGTTTATCGCTACAACAACCATAACAACAAGAGTACACCAACCGAAACAGTTTTTTGACTCATTTCTTGAGTCTATGTTGTCCTTCAACAGTTTAAAACTTTTCCAAAACCATTCCAAATGACAACCAAGTATTCCTTGTACAATATCACACTGGAATGTACACACTTTCTTTGCCCCAAGAAGATTGTTGCAGAGAGCACAGCTAACACAGTTCCCAAATACACCACTGCGACAACGGGATTCACATTTGCATTGTAGTGCATCGAGAGGCTAGTTCGTAAAAAGACTAGAATGCAGAACTTTGGGGAAGTACTCCTGCCCTGAAGAGCTTGGAGCGGTGCTTGACTGGCAGATTAACGAACCTGAGGTTTGTTTAGTAGATAGTAGCTTTCGGGCAGCCTTCTTATGGCAATGGCTCGGTAGCTTAATACTTAAGGAGAGCGAAAGATCTATTGCGTAGATATCACTTCCCAAATTATTATTCAGTCTGGAGCCATCCGTAATGACTGCAGAGGATTCTGGATTTGTGTATATTGGATCTCAGATATCACGCTATGACGTGTCACTATGGTATTCTGATAAAGAGTTTGTTGTCTAAAGGAAGGGCCGGAGTATTAGTTATAATCAAGTTGATGAAAGTTTTTCGGGATGATTTCCCGAATTTTGGTAAGACCAAATCAAATGTCGATCCAAGAATCCTTAGCCGCTAGAGTAATGCGTCCTCTCAATGGTCTGCTCCTTAACAAAATATTTATTACTAATCTTTTTGATCACATTCAAATCGCACATTCAAAAATGGTCCTTTTTAAGATATTGCCTTGACTACGATCTTATATCGGTTTTCAGTTAATAACGGTATCGGCAAACTACTAACGCAGTTCTTCCTATCATTCAAGAAACAAATATCTTATATCCTTCATTGTTATTTGCCCACTCTCTATTAACTACTCTTCAATCGAATGCAACGCCTTTTTTATGCTTCCTGCAATAATAAATATTGGTTTACTCTTCTCAAAGTTGTATTGGCTAAGTGGTACAACGACTCAATGTAGCTGCTGATGCTCGTGTGGCACTTCCTTCTGCAAATTTCAAATTTCACACACATTGAATTGCCTCAGAAAGTACTTCATTTACTTCAACAATTTCTCGATAGTAAAATCGTTTGCGTGAAGAACAATTGAAGACTGATTGATTGTGTTTGGTGTGCTGACATGTCGTAATGCACACATATGCATGAATGGGTAATTCCATTTTATTCCAATGTGCATTGATTGAACGTGACTTTTTTGTTTAAATCCGCAAAGGGAAGAACGTTCTGGACATGTGGCCTGGACTGGAGCTTGGTATCTTGTCAGGGTTGATTCTGGAGAGGTAAAAGTTTTACCTGTTACAGTATCCAGATCGAAGTTGAGCTAGAGTGACGCGCTTCTCCCCGGGGAATTTGCTTTCCTCTGCTGCGATTTAAGGGTATTTGACTTTAAGAACGTGGTTCGCCGAGCGATTCTTGGCTTAGAGGCTCGATTCCTTTTGGTGGATTACTCCGAGAACCTTGAGCTCATTGTCTTCATACGGCTGAGTTCTCAGGTGCTTGCGGATATGACTTCTAAATTCCCTGGAAGGCAGGGCTTTTTAATCAGATAGTTTCTTTCAGTGAGTAATCCTTAGGCTCGGCCAACATATCGGGGATGCGTAGCACGCCAGCGGCTGACAAATTGCTTTGTAAGTAGTCTTTTTCTTTACTCCAAGTGGTACAGGCAAGAGATTTTAGGATTTTATTACGGCGCTAGATTTTCGGTACAATTACGGATGTATGCTCGCCAAAATGTTGATCCTGATCGAACTACACCCAGTATTTGTAAAACAGTCGGACGCACGCCAGCCGGTTCTATGTACAGGAGTGACTCGGGATTTTTCCCGACCAAGGGCTGCCATTTCAGTGTCTGAGCTCACTAGGCACTTCTTCCATGATAAAAATTTGGAAGCAGTACAGCGTGGAGTGGGGAATTACTACAGGACGAGAGTGTAGTAAACCTGTTACGGATGGATCCATGCTGGACAGGAGGTTTAGCCAGAAATTTAGGCTGCGTGATCACCGCAGCGTATGTCGGGCGGTGGTCGCCGCTATAAAGGATGCGGTAGATGGGCTGCTATCCACCACTGTAACTGCTAGGGAATCTAACGCATGCGCGAGTTGAATGGTTTTGTCAGGTTAAGGTTAGCAAACGCTGAACTGTCAGCACCGTACCGTGTTTCGAAGCCTTTTGGCTCGCTGCTGAATCCAAGCTCTCAGTGGAGCTTTAAGACTTGAACAAAGCTCATATATCAATGGTTATTTGAGTGTTAACAGGGCACTGCCAATGCGAGAACATGCGGAACGCCTTAATATACTGGATAGCCCCAGATGTGTAAGCTATATGGAGGACGACAATGGGGAATCATCCAGTCACTTTATGTGCAGCTGTACAGCCTTTGCGAGGATGAGAGAAGATAACTCGGTCAGAAGGTTTTCGTAGAAAATTTTCAAGAACGAAGTATGCCTTTTCCCAACCCAATCTAAACTAACCTAACCTCTTTCTCACTAACGAGCTTATTCTCTTTCACAGAAATAGAAGCTCCTGGGATTAAGCTTTGTTGATGTTATAAGGTCAGGAGCTAATTATTGCCATAAACCAATAAAGCTTACACATCTCAGTAATTTGAATAAACAAAATATTTGCCCAAAATATTCCCAAATCAAAAGGCTCTAATAATCAGACCACTTGACACGGAATGACTCTTTACTGTAAAAACGCAAAACTATTAATACTCAACTATATATGAACCTTCGTGCGTCAATATACGATTTCCTTGAATGTCCTTTATTTTAAGTTTTGATTGGACGTCAACTTTATGTCAGGGAAATGAGGGAAATCAATGAAATTGACAGGGGACAATGAGCTCACATCTACGTGCGTATGTGTTTGTATTAGTGCATTGCGAAAATCAGCGCACTAATAGCAATTTAATGTTGTGTTGCACATGGAGCGTGAAGCGAAAATCAAACAATAAAAACAATCACACGCATACAAGGAGAAACGTATGTTTGCTCACAGAAACAATTGCAGCACAAAATTAATAAATCGCAATCGGGGAATGCAACACAACGCTGAAAAGGTGTAGGGGGTGAATTCAAGTAAACTGCCAGCGACAGGCTCCCTTAAGCAACACCATGCAGCTAGTATGAGCGCCAAGCCGTGAGCTAGCGAGGCGAAAAGGCGAGAATGCATCGGAAACAATTAATCACTGACTCACTTTTGTGTGCTGCCGTCGCCGCCGCCGTCATTGCTGGCAACTCGATGGTTTATCCGTTCATTTGTTTGTTCGTCCATTGCTGCTGGGCAGCGCCGCAGTGAATTGATTCGAACACCTTGTCGCTTACAATTTATCTCGCATGTATGTATTTCCTGTGCGAAGATAATTGTGATTGTTTGCAATCGAATTGTTGGTCTCGAAATATTGTTCGGGAACAGAAGACGTGGAAGGTGTTTAAAGCTCATCTTAATAGAATGCGCTATAGAGTGCCGATTGGAAGGAAGCTTCGAAAATCCCTCTCTCCACTCCTTGCTTGGAAAAAGACACTATTCTTTGTTAAGCCACATATCAACTATAAACATTTAAATTCTCTCAAACCATGCCTCATGTTTTCATTCTGATAACAAAGCACACACATGGCTCACCTAAGGCCAATCGACGGAGTGGGAAAGTTCTTTTAATCCCTTTCCCTTGACGACGGACATGGCTGAATCATAATCTTTTTCGATCTGATAATTTTGTTAAAGCAAGTCTATATCAGAGTGGAATACTCTTTGTACAAGTACATATATTCTTGGTATAAAAAATTGTTTTTCCGGGAGCTGGAGCAGAGACAGATCTTTTCAAACAAATCATATTTATACTAGGATAGAAATTTGGCCCCTCGACAGATTTTAGTTAATTAAAAATTGGAAAACTTTTTTTTTCGAAAAGCATCGAACTGCATTTCAAATACTTTTCCTTGAACAGGTAGTCTCTCAAAGTTGGCAACAACTCAAGCCTAACTTAGATCTATGCACACGTTCCAGGTTTTTTCGAGTACAGCAAATTTTAAGCCAACAAGAGCGTTGATGAGGTATTCAAGGAATGATCTGAAATACCATTAAAATATATTGGCTAGATATATCATGAAATGCAAACCGATCTAGTCTACAAATTTGTGTCTTGCCGCCACTTAAAATTGGTGGAAAATACTGATGATTTTGCCCGCCAGACAAATTGATTTGGGGTAAGCAGGGGTGTTTCGATAAGTTTTCTGCCATGGAAAAAATTATCTTCAGTGTACCTTTTCGTTCTCTAAAGAAGATGGCGAGCCAAGTTTCACACCCTGTCGGAAAATCAACTAAACAAACTGACTCAGTTGATGTAGGGTAAACCAAAAAGCATAGCGCAGACGTCAATCGTGCATTTAAATCTTCCTCTCCTCTCTACAATGAAAAGGCAAATGGTAAAATAATCCCGAAATACCGGGATTAAAGTTCACTACTAATAAGCAATTCTTCCTTTGTTCCAACTTGACAGCAATGAGCTGCCAAAGTGATAAGTGAAATCTAGCAAAGGCAAAGCGTGTGCCGATGGTGCTTTGTATTCCCATTCCACAACCATTACAACCTACTATCAATGCTATCTACGCTGAGAAAAGTAAAATTAAAATGCCGGTTTAGACGATTGCATAGATAAATATCTAAATGATAGTTGCCCTATTTCTCCGAACATCCATAAATAGTTCACTGTTGGTCAATTGGAAAATGGATAAAGTGTATTTAGTAGTTCATTAATGAAAATAGGTATGTAGATACTTTGGAATTTATGGCTAGCACAATTAGATTTTATAACAACTGTGAATTTTCGCTGCCTGCCATTGTAGAGAACAACCCGCTGATAAGCGCCCGCAAGCCAAAGTTAATAGGAAGGAATGAACGAACAATTGAGGTCCCTTAAGCTAGCCCAACCTTTCCCGCTCAATCAAAAAACAAGACCGTACTAAATTGCACAATATTTAATGCTAATTTAATATGGGCTAAAAATATAGAGTGTTGGGCCATCTTAAATCTAAGCTAACTTAACCTTATGCCAATCAAAAAATTAAAACGGTTTAATTCCACCATATTTAATGCTAATTTTATACTGGTTAATTAAATTATTGCACTTGTTTTTTTTTAAATATAAGCTAGCCCAACCCAGATGCCAAATCAAAAAACGAAGACGTTTTTAATTACACCATATTTAATGCTAATTTAATACGGGTTAAAAAAATTTTTAACATTTTTTTTTAAACATGTCGTGGGTTGGGCTAGCTTAAATCAAAGATAACCCATCCCCAATCAAAAAATTAAAACGTATTTAATTACACCATATTTAATGCTAATTTAAGACGGTTAATTAAATTTATTACATTTTTTGTTTAACATATCGAGAGTTGGGCTACCGTAAATCTAAGCTAACCCAACCCTTATGCCCAATCAAGAACTTAAAACGTATTTAATTACACCATATTTAATGCTAATTTATACGGGTTAAATAAATTTATCGCGCTTGTTTTTTTTAAATATGATGGGCTAGCTTAAGTTTAAGATAGCCCAACCCATATGCGAAATCAAAAACCCGCAAACGTATTTAATACCACAATATTTAATGCTAATTTAATACGGGTTAATTAAATTTATTAAACTTGTTTTTTTCAAATATCGAGAGTTTAAGCTTAAGTTTTATTATTTAAAAAAAACAAGTGTAATAAATTTAATTAACCGTATTAAATTAGCATTAAATATTGTGCAATTTAGTACTGTCTCGTTTTTTGACTGGGCTGGAGGGGTTGGGCTAGCTTAAGAGACCCGAACAATGGGATGAGTGAATGAGTGAACTGAACGAATTGAAACTGATTGATTGAAATGCTTGCATAAATTCGTTCATCACCAACACCAGCAGTTTGAACAGGAAAATTTTATCGAATTGCCAGATGAAAAGCTGCGGAATACCTAATGGCTATCAGTTGATTGTTTGCCACTTGAACTCGTACAATCATTATTCAGTCTAAGTACTAAGAGAAAATTGCCACATGAAATTTATTGGCATTTAATGTTGTGCTGACTGCGCCGCTGAGAACTTTCACTGCCAAACCAATTTCAAAGCGGATTTCAAGCAAAATGCGAATGTCGAACAACAAAAACTAGTTCACATGGTATTGCGGAGATTTTCTTGTATTGTTTTTGTTTTTCGCTTTTGCTTGAAATAAATTTAGTACAAAGCAATTGAATTGTATTGTAATGAATTGCAACGAATTGCAATGTACGTATATTAGAAAGCATTTTAGCATTTAAAAGTACTTAGTGGCAGTCAGTTAAAGGGCGATTGAAATGATAACAATCGCTTAACGAATGACTAAAAGTGATTTAAATGAATGTATGTATATCAGAGAAACACACATCACCATCATCATTAGTTGTGGCACGTCAACCATCCCTTCCAAATAAAAACTGACTTCTTATTTTGGAGAACAGCAATTCAAGGCAGAGTCATCTTAAGCAGTTCTTCTAAAGTAAATCAGACTGTATACGAACATCGCATAACATGCCTTAAGATGTGCTGATCTTAGAACCTTGATTCTAGCTGTGATTGGAGCCTCGAAACTCTAAAGGAAGACACCGAATAACGGCAATGTTCAAGCTGTTATGGGAGACTCAAATGCAGTAAAGAAACACCTATACTGGCAATAAAGCTAAAACACGAATCTCATTCATACTTAGGCTGCGTGGAGCGGCCTCAATATCAAACCAAGAAAGACAAACAACTCTCTTCAACATTCATACAACATACTCTTCACTAACATAACTAAATTGTCTCAGTTTCAAACGTATCTCACGGCAGCCGGTTCTATGTACGAGACCGTTTCAAGTATTTTTGCAGATCAAGGTTGTCATCACATTTAATTTGTTGCGTCCCACTCACAAATTGTTATTTCGGTGCAGATTATTGCAGCGGGACTGCTCCATATTCTATTGTTCTGGGAAGGTGTTGAAGCTTACTCTGGCTGAAATAAATGGCTCTGCTGCGTGTGCCGGAAACTAATTTATTAAGGATGGGCACAATCATGTAGTTTCATTAAAACTTTTGTGGTAGCTTGCTGTTCCCGCCCCAGGGCGTGCCGTAATTTTCGTTTTAACGTCAAGCTGCACACCCAACCACACCGGGCACTTTTCCAGCGAGATCCTGTGCCAGGGACAAAATAGCACATGCGACCTAATATAATCAAAGCGCACTCACTTCAGAATTCTGTAAAATTTCGCGAGGTCAAAAAACTGGAAATACTATTGCTCATAAATGGAAGGGCCATGACCGCATGCATGCAGTCTTTTTGCGAAATTTGGTACTGCGTCCGACCAAATCTTAGGCTACCTTATTTACAACGTAGACGTAGCAAATGTTGACAATATTGAACATCTACGCCGATGGCATTACGCTACCGACTGTCCTGGATCTAAAAATACTGGGTGCGACGTTCGATCAGGAGCTACAATTTGGCGAGCGCGCAGCCGCAGTCCTCAAGTCCTTCGCTGGAAGCACTTCTGGCAAAGACAAAGGAACGCTCATAGCTGCTATAAAGAAATTGGACAGCGGCTTGTATGCTACGCCTCTCCGATATAGTCGCCGGGTGTAAAACAAACACACTGGAGGATACTGCAAGCGGGTAAGGGGTAAGAATATACCCGGGGTAGGTATGCCTGTCGTAAGAGGCGACTAAAATATCAGATTCAAGGGGTGTGTAGCGCAACCCTTCAGGTTGCCAGCGCAATATATAGCTTCTCCAAACCTAATTGTCAACCTCACCTATCCGCGGCGGAATCCTGTTTCACTAACAGACGAGGCTCTGGCGACCCCAAGCTCCTCATGGATCTTGGGGGTGGGGAGGGAGGGGATGGTCTGAAGGTTTAATGTGGCCACGTAAATCGTTGCCGAGATGGTCGGGCTAGCACCTTAATGGTGCTGTGGTACCGAAGCGTACCGGATCTGTATCCGGCAAAGGACCATCACATCGATAACACTCCCCAAAGCCTTCGAGGAGCAACCTTATCGCTACAACAACAACAACAACAAGCAGGCCTGTAAAAACTGCTCTCAGAACTGACACCCAATATTTTCTTATGTCAGTAGAACAACATTTACACAGCGAGTCTAAACTATTCTAACGACAGTATGTATGAATATACCAAAAACAGGATTAGCCTGGCTTCATCGGGCCACTTTGGGGCAGTGCGCTGCCACAACGTATGAGATTGGGGGATTCCGATTATTTTAAACCTTTTCCTAACGTCGAATCGATTAAATAACTCAAATATTCAGTATTGCAAAATTGTATTTATTTAGACTACGTTGGA
Source organism: Eurosta solidaginis (assembly GCA_029619165.1). Classification (NCBI taxonomy): domain Eukaryota; kingdom Metazoa; phylum Arthropoda; class Insecta; order Diptera; family Tephritidae; genus Eurosta; species Eurosta solidaginis. Next base: position 52,054 of record JARSSU010048967.1, on the reverse strand, counting down.
AGTAGTACTTCAGAGTTATACTTCACAACTAATAGCGTGTTTTCATCAAAACTGATTAGTTATTCCTCAGATTGCGTTGCTTTTATACTCTCTGTTGCCTCGTTTGCATATTTCTCCAAAGGTCAGACTTTCACGCGCATGGAACAGTTGTATCGCATATATTGTTATTTAGCTATATGAATGTGTATGTGTGAGTAACAACTTCTGATCTTAGCTGATAACTACATGTGTGTATGTGAGATATCTCTTAACTTCGAGCTGCCGGTTATGTGTGTGGAATATTCTTCGTTGCCTTGTACATAAATGTGGCTGCTTGCTGTTTTTGTTGTTGTGATTATTTACTAACAGCATAGTCATGCTGACATTCGCCACAATACAAATATCCCCGTAAGCACCTTCTTCGATTCACAAGCGCACGTAGGATAATGGTCCACGTCATAACGCAGACCTCTACAAGTACGCACATATAGAACGTTCATGTCGGCCGTTGACCATGATATAACTGTGCGGCTTCGCATTTTTTGATCAGAAGACAGCTAAGTTACAGAGAGGTAAGTTTCAGTCCGCGACGAAGTCAAGTCATCTCTTTGTTTTAGCAGATATTTGAAAAGGCTGACTATTCCTACTATGACGGAATATTTCGGTCGAATAAGGCATAAACGATAGTAGAAACAGACTTCTTCTAATATCGCATCTGATATTAATCGTGGAAACGTCGCAATGCTCACTTCATACTTTTCGCTTACCATAAAGTTTGTTCTAGGGTGGGATTTTAAGCATTTATCTTTTCAATCAGTCGAGTAGAAATACCTTCCTATTACAAAACTACAACAGCTGGACAAAACGCTCCCAGACCGAAAGTCAGAATTTCAGTAAAAAACTTAATTCGTTCGAACCATTCAGCTACAAGCCTTCAAATCATAGTCCTTAAAAGTGTCGGAATGGTTGCCATCCAAATGCGAGTTACTGTCTACGTTCCATTGACTTCGTTGAAAGTTGATTATATGTGGTGGCTCACTAGTGGAACACAAAACCCAAAGGAAGTAAAGTGGTAGACCTTGACTTTGGCTTTGACTTGACCATCAAGTCCCCACTTGCTAAATGGAAATACGTATACCGAAAAAAGGTTTGCATAATACTTAGTTTCGTAAATCCATGTCATGATCTTAGAAAATATTCCACTACTGGCATCTTCCTTGCTATGATACTGGTTTCGCTAAGGCATATTAAATTCTCTAAAGTCGGTGTTTAACTTGCTAAAGAACCTTGCAATGCCACCAATATTTCCAGATTGTCAAAGGGGTATGAGGTTTGCAATTAGTACATGTAACATATGCAATGGAAAATCCGCTAATTAAGTTTGCAGCAAACAAAGAGATTACTCAACCCATATTTGCTGACTTTAACCCTTTGAAAACGTGTACCAGTTTGTCACTTAAACTCGTTCGTCGTACCTCAAGATGTTTGTTTAGCGGATAAGGCTTTTAATTTAAAAATACCAAAACCTTAAAGTTTTGAGAATGCAACCCTCCCTTGCTACAGCTCATCCAGCACATAGTAGTGCAATCAAGTCACATCAAAAACCAACAAATCCTCATGTAAGTACATAAATCTCAAGCGCATGTAAACTTTTACATTCTAACTAATTGAAGTATTGATACGCGCCGTCATTGGAGAAGGAAGACAAGTTGTTTGAAAGGCTCAAAATATAGAAAGACAAGTAGGATTGCAAGGACTAATTGTCTTATATGTAGTACGTGTAGTATTATTTGACAACTCAACTTTGTTGCATGTCAAGTGGCAATTCAAATCAACAACAAAAAACAACATGACTGTAAATATTGATATGACATTTGACTTCCCCACGAGTCCGAAATTAGTATGCCTGTAAAGGATGAAATATGCACATAAGCAGTAGATAGGTACATATGTAACAGTAGCAGTATTTACATATGAACATGCATAAGTACAGTATTGCGCAATATAATTGCAACTTAGCGTACTTTGCAGTTGGAACCACTTTTTAAATAAATTAAACCGCATTATCTGACCATAGTTGAAAGTAGTCAATTGATTCCTTGTCCGCATTCCTCAAAACTACTACTTAGAAAACGTGCCTCAAGGAAGATGCATCGGATATCCACAAAATTTACGCATTTAAGTGGTAAATGGCTAAACGCTAACATTGTGAAGCAATATAATTGCAGATCCGCTTAGTTTTAAAAGAAAACTTATTTATTTCCAATTTTTTGCAGGCCGGACTTTTAAGGTTGGTTGCATTAATGACGTTAGAATGAAATAATCACCAAATCACCAATCATCAATGTAGACCTCAGCACCCCCACCGCCATGTAAGCTTTTCTCTCCACATTTGATTTAAGGGCTACTACCTATCCGAAAACGTGATCAACGGACTAAGGTTTTTTATGTTGAATTATGAACGTGCCTCCTTATGTATCTAATGCTATTCTGCTTAAGATAGCCGGACTTGCTGCCATTCTAAATGAAACCATTGCCATACTCCAACGCCAAGCTTAGTATAATCTCAGAATTCAGTTATACAACAATGGCGCCCAACGTTGAGCCTGAGGACATTAGCACTATCACGCCCTTCTGGCTAAGCTAGCCAAACTTGCTGCCATGCCACATGCCACCAGCGCCTTTAATGGACGTTGTGGCAGCGCGCTGCCCTCAAGTGGCCCAATGAAACCAGGCTAATCCCTTTCACGCGATCGATTTATATATATATATAATAACTTTTTTTGTTTTTTTTGCCGAGTCTTTGATGGGCAGCGGTTTGTCAAGCGTTACGATCTGAGACTGCTCAGCTACAGAAGAAATTTCATCAGCCAAGCGTAATACTTAAAGAGAACAGAAGCAAACGTATTATACATTAATTTAGAGAGGTGAGAACAATCTTTTTTATAGAAAAAGGGAGTCCGAGCTATCAAATGTGTTTGAGTGAGAGTTATAATCTTGGCATAAAACGCCGAAAGGTTCATTTTGTTCGAAATTCGTTCTACATTGTTTCAGCAGAAGAGGTTTGAAGTGTCTCGATGTCCGAGAGGGAACGCAAAAGTTCACTTCATTCAGAAGGAATGGGCTCGAAATTGATCCATTTAAAAGTTTTGTCATAAATATTACACCAAGCATTTCCCTTCGACTAGCAAGAGTTGGAAGATTGATAAGCTTTAATCGATTAGTATAAGGTGGAAGATTAGTTAAAGAGTCTCATTGGAAATTTCTTAAGGCAAATAGTAAAAATTGTTTTTGTATTGATTCGAGACTGTCTGCATGGACTTGATAACGCGGATTCCAAATTATCGAGCCGTATTCTAATATTGGCCTAACTAGTTATGTAAGGGTCGTTAAATTATTTTGACCACCGTTTAACAAATCAAAAACACCTTTGCCTTTATTCACTGTAGCATTAATATGAAGATTGAAACTAAGTTTGGAATCCATCATGACTCCCAAGTCAATAAAATATTTACAGTTTCTAGACTATAGTTGTTAATTGTATATGAAGCTGGTGGCGAAACTCTCCGAGAAAAACACATGAATTTACATTTTTGAGTTTGAGCGGCATATAATTTACATCGCACCAGGTAACCAATTGGTTTAAATCCATTTGAAGCAAGGAATGTTCCTCAACCGAGGCACATTATTTGAAAAGTTTTACATCGTCTGCGTACATCAAGATTTTTGAGTATTTAATTGTACCAGATATATCGTTTATGAACAACAAGAACAGAATCTGACCAAGATGACTGCCCTGAGGAACACCAGAAGAAACATTGATGACCCCAGGAGGTTTATTTTTAAAGATTACTTTTTGCGTACGATAACCAAGATACGAAGAAATCCAACATATAAGACGGGGTTGAAAACCGAGTTGACTGAGCTTATGAATAAGTAATGGGTGTGATACTTTGTCGAAAGCTTTACTGAAATCGTGTAAACTACATCAGTGTGAAGGCCTTTTCTAAATCCATTAGAGACGTGGGTGGTAAATTCTAGTAAATTGGTGATAGGTGATTTGCCCTTACAGAACCCATGCTGTGAGCTTGCAATTATGGGGGAAATAGAGAATGTTAGGTGGTGGGTAACAATAGCCTCAAATAACTTTGGGATAGCGGATAACTTTGCTATGCCCCGGTAGTTTTCTATTGAAGACCTGCTTCCATTTTTATGAAGCGGAATAAGAAAAGATTCCTTCCATATTGTTGGGAAAACGCCATAAATTAAAGATAAATTAAATAAATCTATTAGCGGCTGATAGATGTTTGCAGCACATTTTTTAAGAAGTGTGTCGGGATCCTGTCGGGGCCGTATGAATATTATACTTTTAAAGTTTTTAAATAAGATAGTACATCTTCTGAAGATATAAATGGAGCTCTGATTGAATAACATGAATCAATATGGTATGGGTATTCATTAGGTGAAACGTTGGTCTCAATAGAGTAATTTGATTTGAAAAATTCCGCAAAGAAGTCGGCGATCTCTTGATCATCGCTGGAAATATTATCTTGGAATTTCATGGATGATGGAAACCCTTTCACCCTGCGTTTAGAGTTTACGAATCCGTAAAATGCCTTCGGGTTGCAAGTTATATTTCTTTTCATTTTACAAAGATAAGCTTTGTAACACTTTTTGTTCATTGAAAATACTTGCAGCGTAGAATCGAGTACTGTAAGTAATGGTTATGTAAACCCGTCTTTTTGAACAACTTGAAAGATCGAGACTTTTTATTCTTTAAAATTTTCAGCCCTTTAGTGAACCATACTTGGCTTGTATCGAATGTACACAATCCGCTTAGGTACGTATTTTTCAAAAAGACAGTAAATGGTATTGTAAAAGTGAGAAACGCTTTGCTCCACATCAGCATTAAATATTGACCACACTATTCGAGATAGATCACGATTTATTTTTTAAAATTGGCCTTCGCAAAGTCGAAGCGATAACTGGAGTTGTATCGTTTATTTCCGCTGTTACAAGCATAATTTACAACTTCGTAAACTATTTTGAGGGAAGGGTGGTAAGCATCTTCAGGTTCAATAATGGGTTCGCATCGACTAATGGAATATTTAGATTCATCATCCACAAAGGCTAAATCTAACACTCTTCCGAATTTATTCGATTGGATGTTGATTTGTTGAAGGCACAGCTCAGACATTCCGTCCAGAAAATCATTGTTGGAAGACTTTGACGAAACTGGTACTCCAAACGTTTTACTCAACAGCCACATACACATTAATGGCGCCCAACGTGGGGCGCAAGCTTTCGATACTGATTTTAGGGCCTATTTCTCTATCGACTGAGCTATCCGGCTTTGCCACCATGCCAGACGTTAGCTCAACAGCCAGAGCATTTTTTGTTTGTAGTTGTTAGGCCTGCTGAATAAGTAATCGAAATTGCACTCATAAGCTCTTAAGTAATGTGAATAGTCTACAGAAGAAAATAGTAGCGTTGGACATTGGCAATCTAACCCACTGCGTTCCCTGTCACTTAGGGTATTTCACTTACTAAAAATAAATGTAGATTACACCGCCCACTACTGCATCAGATGCTTCAGATAGCCGGACTTGCTGCCATTCCAAATGAAAATATTGCAATACTCAAACACCAAGATTAGTTTTATCCCAGCATTTAGTTATACAACAATGGCGCCCTACATGTAGACGAAGACAATATCATAGCACTCGTATGCCCTTTCTGGATATGCTAGCCAAATTTGCTGCATCGATGCGCCACCGCGCCTACTCCAACATCAAGCTTCGTTTTACTCAGAAAGTTGCACAACAGTTGCGCCCAACACAGGGCGTAACCGTGTTTTCAACCATGCCAGACAGTTCTTGATAGGGACCCGCAGTGTGGTCTTGCGTCTTATTCTGTTTTAAGAAATCGAAATCGAATCTTCAAACATGCACAAAGACGAAGATTAAAGGGACAACCGCCAATATGTTTCATCAATCCGTTTTCGGCTTACAGCATGCTAGATTATCTATGCCAGACTAGCAGTAACATTTTACCTCAATTTGCATTCAAGTTGCTATTTTATTGAACAACATTGTAGACTCTTACACTATTGACAGCGAGTGAAATGTACGCTTCACGCACGACTCACTTTGAAAGTCGCAGGCGAATATTTTGAACCCTGCCAAGCATTTGCGCTTACTTCCTTTCCTAAACTACCACTCCCACCACCTGCTTGTCCCTCTTCTGTAAGCAATTATTGCAACTGTTCTACATATACAAAAATTTTTTTCTTTCAGTTTTTCTTTTCAGTATTTTCATTCAATTTTAATAGCATGCTGATTTATTTATATATGAATGTGTGCGTGTTTGTGTATGTGCGCGCTTCGGTGCGTTTGTCGTTAAATTGATAGAATAAATGGGCATAAATTGAAATAGAAAAGCCAGTCATCCCCATGAGTATTCATTATGGCAAACTTAGATCTCATACAAGCTTTCATTCTAATGGGCAAATTGTGGCAGCAAATGTAGCTCCGCCATTCTGCTAGTCGTACTGCTAAGCAAAATAAAGCTGCCACAGTTTAGTTTATCGCTGCTTCAGCTGCACATATGGGCAATTATTTAGTACTTTGCTCAGCATTCCCCTCATCCACACTTTGCATTTGGCTTCACATCAAATATTATGAAGCACATGTCCTACATCACTCTCTTTCACCACCCCCTTTAACCGCACCCTGTGTCTATTTCATTACACTTACGCTGTTGCGGAATGAGTTGTTACTGCCACTGATTTTGTATGTTGCACGCCGAATTAGAATTGAAATAGTAAATTCTCATATTCGGTGCTGCACTTTCAAGCAAACTACTTGGAAATCTCCATTTAGATGTGAGCTTGGTTGTATGCCTTGTGTGCTTGTTTGCCCTCAAGGATATGTGAAATTTTACCAACAAACTCATTTCCTCCTCCCTTCTGGCCCTGCTTACTTCATGTTGATCGATTTGAGGGTGAATAATTTTTTGATTTGTTAGCCACCCAACATTTTGCCTTGAAAAAGTCATGCACTCAGCTGCTCCATCCGCTTCTTCACTCGAGTGCACTAGAATGTCCGATTCTCAACTTAGAATGACTGCGCTGTTGCCGGAGTCAATAAAATGGACAAAGTACTAATTTCTAATTAAGTATATTATCCTTTATTCAGAGTGCATCGGAATACACTCCTAATTTTGTTTTTAGGAAGCCTAATTACTTGAGCCATTTTGATACTTTTGAACCCCACATTTAAATCTTCGTTAAATAAGGTTTCAGTGTTTTGTATAACTGGCTATTGGGGTAAGGCCAGGTGGCTTACGGCATGTTGGCAAGTATTGCTAAAATATTAGAGTCTGAGCGTCGCCGAAGACTGCGTCGTGGTTTTCCCTAGAAGGGAAGGGTTCACACCTGATACGGACATACTTCCTTATTTTCACAATAACTCGTTAAATTTAAGGCACATGTGGCTTGCTGGCAAAGACTTTCCCTGTTCGGCCACCACAAAAGTTAGTTATACAACAATGGCGCCCAACGTGCGGCGCAATCACACAATCATAGGTCTCTGAGGCTACTCTGCTTTAGCTGGCCGAACTCGCTGCCATTACAAACAAAAATAATGCCAAACTTGAACACCAAGCTTTCATTTTATCCTAGCATTAATTATGCAACATATGCGTCCAACGTGCGGCCCGAACACAATATCCTAGTTCTCTGATTATATTCTGCTGAGCTACCTGGACTTCCTGCCATGCCAAACGGAACTATTGCTTTACTTAGACACCAAGTTACTCTTTGTCCCAACATTCAGTTATACCAGCAGTACGTTATACAACAATGGCTCCCAACATAGGCTCTTCATCTTACTCCAACAGTCAATTTTACAAGGTTGGCTTCCAAAACGGCGTGTGAGCATTCGAACCTGATTTAAAGGGCCGCTTTTCTACTGACTGAGTTATAAAAGTTTGCCAAATCAATGTTAGACCTGGTGCATAATTGGATTGCATTCATAGTCTGAAAATTTGGCGCCCAAGATGGGGAGTGTGCATTTGTCCGATTTTGTGGGTCGTATTCCCAACCTGCCTATCCAGGTTTGTTCAAATCAAGTTAGCCCTGCTAAATAATCGGAAGCTATTAAGAATTTATAGCAGCTGCTCTAAAATATGAAATTCCGCGGGACTAGTACCGATGCCAACAATCTACCCAGTGAGCTGAGGAGCTTCCAGGTCGATATTTGTTTTCAATATATCGCATCTTCTGAAACGAAGATAATATCACCAAGGTCTAGCAGACATGCTTAACGTAATAAAACTTAACTAGCTATCTCTGGATCCCATAGCGACAAAGTTCCCAAGACAAATAGAAAAAGAATAAGTTTAGTATATTTCAACTAAAGGTACTAGATACAGAGAGCACCTTGTAAGAAAAGTTAGTGAGATGATGGCACTCGTACTATTTTAAAAGCATTAATGGCTACATATTTTCGTATTACTAACGTCGACAGTAAGCAGGTAGATGCCTAAATATCACCCTCTGCTTTCCTCCCATAGGTTTCATGAAATATGCTGGAGCAAAATGAAGCTGGTGTTGGATGAATGGTTCCACAGGGAAAGTAAAGAGGTTGCTTATTTTTTGCGAAGGCTTGACGCGTGCTTGACAAACAACTGGGAAATCAGACTTAAGTCTAGAAAGCTGAGAGCTTTGCGTATTATAGTATCAATATCGAAGTAGTGTTAGATTAGCGGGGATCTCGAAAAATTGGAAAATTGGGTAATAATTTCGTATCGGCTGAAGATTTCTTTTGGTAATCCGCAGTTAAGGCTTTGATCATTGCAGCTTTAGTGGAAAGTACTCTATCTTTTTTCCTAGTCTTCCGAACCACTGGCAACTTCTACAAAACCGTGGTCTTTCTTTAACTTCCCCACCTCTTCCTGTTGTTATTCTTATACATTTTGCTTGATTGCAATTGTTAAAGTTTTGACATTCCAACGCGTGGCTGCTAACTTCCTAGCGAGTAGCAAACTCTTCGGCCAGCAAAACGAAAGAGACGCAAAGAATTTCCTTGAAATCAATGAGAGAGAAGGAGAGTGAAGGCAAGTCGAAGGGTATCAATAAATGAAGGAATGAAATGCACACAATCAAGTTGTGACTTTCAAAATACAAACAAGCAAAAAAAATGTCTATGCACAGCTCGCCTTTATCGCAGAACTATGCCCTGTATGTAGCTTTGTGTGATTGCTTCTATGCCTTATGTTACCATAAATGATTGAGGCTACCATTCAAGCATACTCAGTTTATATTCATACTCGCTCAACCCTCACTCGCCAAACACTAATGCCTGTGCATAATAAATGAAGTCATTCAGAAAGAAGAAAAGGTGCATGAAATTGTTAAGCCAAGAGTTGTACCACCCCAAAGGTTTTCGCACACAATGCCCATTAAGAATTTTCTTGTATATATATGTCCACGTGTGTGTAAGTGCGTTTGCTTTTTGCCACATTTTGAAACAACTTCGTAAATGTATGCCTTTTGTAACGTTGACAGCAGCCGCCCCTCGCAGCAAACAAACACCAGCCGCACCATCTTCATCCCTTCAGCAGAAGCGAAAATGTGCATTGTAAAACTCTCGCGTGTTGGCAATTTGTCAGCACGTTTATTGACGGCGCCAAAGCTGAAGGCCGCCGACGGCATTTTATACGGCAACCAATTCGCTAAAACTTCAGTTATGTTACGGAAGACTCTTTCAGCTTTCGGCTTGTTTTTGTTTGATGTATTTGTCAGCCCTATTGTTGATGTTATTATTATTATTATTATGTATCATGTATGTTTTTGTTTTAGCATTTCTTGTGTATTTAAAAAAAAGCGCACACGAGGGTGGGTTTATAAGTCCGTAAGAAAGGTTTCAAGTACATCACATATTTGCTCTACAACCTCGTCGGTAAAAGGGAAAGTCACGAATAAAGAGGATATTGTGCCATGAGTTAATTCGGCACGCTCAGGTAGCAGCATATTCTGCACTAGCCCGACTGCCAAGATAACAATTTGAGAGTTCGTTGCTTCGGATATGCTTCTCTGTTCTCAAAAAGGTTTTTGGATTTAATAGTGCCAACTAATAAAAATTTAAGCGGGATATCGACAGTGGGTCGATATGTATCTCCTTCGTTTGCGGAATCTAGTCTTCAACTTCTTCGTCCCAGTCTTTGTCTTCTTTTTTTGTTTTTGTAATGGCAAGAGCAGTCACCAAAGGTTTAAGTTGAATAGTTTGGAAACAGAGGAAGGAGGAGATTCCCACTGTGTTGGGAGATACAGGTGGAGGAAGACTTGGCGTCTTGGTGTTCCCAATCAACGCCAGTTATTGTTAAACCAGAATAGCTGGAGCGACTTGTTACGAATTGACCAAAATCGGTGGAGTTAAGCGCAAATTAATGAATGATGATAAAAGGTTTATAAGAGCATTAAGGATACTAGCCCCACTGCCGCGAGATTTTAGTCAGCCGCTGTGACAAAAGTATCTTCCGCTATAATATTCCAAACCTTTTAGCTCGATGTAGCGAGAATTCCGCTGACTGAAAGCCTTCGTCTTTTTTTTTGCTGTCTCTGCCCTCATTTAATTTTTGCCTTTGTTTACGTCTAAGTCCAAATGCAAGTCTATGTTAAGTCCAACCCAAAGACAAAGTCCAAAAACAATCCAAGTCCCATTCCAAGTCAAATTCCAAGCCCGAGTCCAACTCCAAGTCCGAGTCCAATTTCAAGTCCAAGTCCTAATCCAAGTCCAGTCCATGTCCAAGTCCAAGTCAACCAAGTCCAAGCCCAAGTCCATGTCCATGTTCAGGTCCAAGTCCAAGTCCAAGTCAGGTCCAATTCCAAAGCCGAGTCCAAGTCCAAGTCCAAGTCCAAATCCAGTCCATGTCCAAGTCCAGTCCAGCCAAGCCCGAGTCCAAGCCAAAGTCAAAGTCCAAAACAAGGTCCAAGTCCAATTTCAAGTCTTGTTCTTTTTTATATCTGTCTACGCTATCACTCTCATCATTGTGTCATTATCTTCCTCTGGATTCCAATCTACATTATCGTCCCCGTTTTCGTCTTCATCCTCGACTTTGGTCTTGACATCAAATTGTATCTTTTGGTTTGTCTTTCTCTTATTCCCGTCTCTACCTGCGGTTTTCACTTCACTCTTTATACTCCCCTAAATATATCACCATACTCTAATCCGCTTCTGTTCCTCTGTCGTATCTTGATTTTTCCTCTTCAGCGGATATATCGGTAAGATTGTAGCAATGACTTAAAAACAACTTTTGCGGATACCGTGCGACAAGCTGAAGCTATTTGCAGCGCCCATATGCGTGGAACTGAGTTGATGGCGGTAATATGTTTCATTGGATCCGCTCAAATTCAGCACCGTATGAGAGTATAGAATCCGAGACAGATGCAGCTGCTTCCCTGCCATTAAATTTGAGCTTCCAGTGTTTGCCGTTATTCTACTAAGATTGGCAATAGTGTGTGCAGCCTTCTCGCAGGTTCCTAAAATGTGCTACTGAAAGGTTATTATACTGCCTAACCTCAGCTCCGATATTTCGTTTAGTTGCGTGTTTCTATATTCTGGTCCCCAAACCGTCATATTCCTGATAATGCGAATATTTCGATCTACATCATGACTCGAATTTCGTGTGAAGTCTATGAAGCCCATATTCCTCTAGCGATTCGAATTTAGACATCACAGTTTCAGAAGGATTTTAAATATCGACTCTTTCCAAAATCTTCTGCCTAATCAAACTCTTGTTTCAAAGCACTTACTTAAAAATATTTCGTTGGTTCATTCCAAATTGCTGTCATATTGTTTTGCTGCTGCTTTGTTACCTTGTTGTTTTTCTAACATATTTGTATACCGTTACTGGTGTTTGTTTGGTAACCAAATTTAAACGTAATTAATGAAAATTGTTTATTTTAGACACACGCTCAGCGCTCGTTTGTGGGATGTTGATGGCTGGCAACGATGTCAATGCCACCTTCTCATTTTGGTAGCACAAACGGCTTGATTACTTGCTTTCAAACTTTGTTTCCTATAGTTGATTGTTACTAGAATATTTATAGCTGTTGTTGTTTTATTCATATCAAATACATAATATGTACACATGTAGATTTGTTTTTCTTTTTTTGCTTGAAAGCCGTTCCGTCTTACCAATAGAATGTTTACTTTGGTTAGTAGCTCTAGCCTATGCTCTACACCCTGCACCCCGACCGTCGCTTGCCTTAGGCAATGCGAGTTTGTAAACAAACCTTTGTTGAAGTTCAAATTTAAACAGGTGTGACTACCGCATCTCAACCTCCAGAGACTAAAGGCAAAACTGAAACCTTATAAAGTTCGCTAAAGGGTGGAAATGCTCCGCTTGCTTTGCATGTTTAAACTTCAACGGAAATTGCTTAGATTTTAAGACCTTTTCACCTTCATTACAGCCTTACATATGCTAAAAGCTACTACATCAAAAGCAGGAGAAGTTCTGATCCTATAACGCAGGCAAGTATATCATTTAAGAATCGATTTCCCTTGGACAATTATGGCGACCATAATTTAAAGAAGAAGGCGTGGTAACCTGGGAAACATGCACTGATCTACCAGGAGGTATTTTCCAACAAAACATATCACAATGTCTGGGTGTTAGCTAGAGTACCCGAAGTACAAGATTTTTATTCAGGCAGCAGTGTTTGCAGACTTTGGACCGCACAGTGAACAACGCCAAACGTCGAGTGACCAGATAACGGAACCTAGCTTCAGGTGATCGATGGTTGGCGACGTTATCTGTGAAGCTAAATCTTTAGATATTTTGGCGAATATTAGCATCTCTATGTCGTCAGTAAATAATCACATTAACAAAGAAAACAGCAAGCATAAATAAAAAATGTCAAGCGCGATAACCTCCGAAGTGATCTAAGGCCGAGCTTCTCTTCCAGTTTGCGTCGTGCTCCTCTTCATTTTCCCTACAAATTGGCCGGACGGTACCTACATGTTTTATGCCGACTCCGAACGGCATCTACAAGGCAGATGAGTTTTCACTGAGAGCTTTTCATGGCAGAAATACACCCGGAGCGCTTGCCAAACACTGCCGAGGACGACCCCGCTTAGAAAAATTTTCCTTCTAATTGAAAAATCTTATTTCTAAAATTTTGATGTTGCTTTGCCCGGGGTGGGAACCCAGGCATACGGTATGGTAGGCGGAGCACGCTACCATCGCACCGCGGTGACCGCCAGCAAGCAGCCACACTTATATACATGTACACATTAAAGCAAGCAGCAAATGGACGGACGAGGTGCCCGAGAGTATAAAGCAGCGCAAGCTGAGTTTATTCCTCAGCTCAGTTTGATTTAAACACGATATTAGTGAAGTATAATTGTAAAGTACTACCCCCAAAGTAGTCTAATAAAGACCATTTTGCAATACTGAATATTGGAGTTATTTATTCGACAATTCAGCTACTCGAACGTTAGCAGAAGGTATATAATTATCAGGAACTCTCCAAAATTCTTTGCAATATTTATAGGATGCCGACTTACTATCAAACGTTTGTTATCTTACAAAGGTCTGGACATATAATGGCCACTCATTTGATCGTGTTGCTTAAACCAGGGGAAACTAGTAAATAAATATAACTCTCATCGTATGTGGAGAACTAAGCCATATTTAATCTCCTCCCGGGATGAGACAAGTCATGGATGACAGAGAGGTCATTTGCAAATCCTATAAAATTCAATGATTGGGTGATCACCAGTTAGCTCCACAAGCTAGATAAATTTACAAAGTTTGCATACTGCCTTTCCATTACGAACGGCCTTTGAAAACGCCAATTGTACTATGATTGCGAATGCGGAAAGATATCAAGTTCAAGTTTTGGAGACCTACACTTAAAAACTTACGGTCTTTGCAGGATCTGACCATTGTAAATTGATTCTTAGCCTGTTATTGACCATTCACGTTATTGCCGAAATAGAAAAGACCGAAGACCCAGACTAGCCTTTTGCCGTTCGACAGCAGTCCTGACTGTCTTCAGTGTTGACTATCTTAGTGGTTGGCAATTATTTCGTATTTCGGTGATCGGTGCCTTAGTCTAGCAAAGAATACTAAGCGATCCCACTGATGATATTTCACAATTGAAGATCATGCTCCCTTCTTCAATGCAGACATCTGGTAATGCATAGACTTACTTACTTAATTGGCACTTAACCGTTTAAACGGTTATGGCCGTCCCACAAGGCACACCGGTCGCTTCTTCGCTCTGCCAACTGGCGCCAATTGGTCACACCAAGGGAGTTTAAATCCAAGAGAGATTTATATTCGCTTACAGCAGTAGCTGTTGCTGCACAGACGAGCGCGTTCTTCTTCTTCACTTCATACGTTTATCACGCATCCTAAAGTGTGCGTACAAGAAAGTACGAGTCCTCCAGACTTGTAGTTCAGAAGTACAAGCACATCCTATTACATACCAAAAGCATTCCTGAAACTTATGGTGCAACGTGTATTCCTGCGACCTAAACAAAATATCATCTAAGCCCATTCCACCTTCATGCTATGCTGCCCGACAGCGTGCAGAGCTTCGAAGCATGCGTGGCATATTCGAATCCTTGAGCATTTGCATTGGCCTAAATTAATTTTTTTTCGCTTCAACTGTTGTCACCGTGTTGTAATCGTTAATGAATTATTGTTACACCATGTGGCAATGTTGCGTTGCACGCTTGTCGAAAAACATGCAAAAGGACATGCAGCACACACACACATGTATACACACACATTTAATATGTTTATTAAAGCCAAATATTTTGCTATGACTTTACAAGTATGCATATGTTTAATAATAGAATTTTTTATAAAAAAAAGAATATTAATACGCGCTAGGATTTCTGTGGCACACATGAGGGTGTGTAGCCACATGCGTGTTAATATTTGGGTGAGGTTTTGAGTCCCGAAGTTAATGAATTTCTGTGCAGTAGCCGTTTGTCCCAAACTTATTTTCCTATTGCTCCCTTTGCGGCAAATGTCATACCCCATACCAAAAATTTTCTAGGAAAATGTGTCCACCAACTTTCATTTCACGGACTTCACTTCACTACACATCACTAAGTTACTCCATTAACCATTAGTCATGCCTCACATATCAGTTGTGTCTCATCTGTGCTTGAGGTGCAATTCTAAATCAGTGGTGGCCAAAGCCGAAAGAGCTTCCAATATAAACGCCACTTTTTTCTTATAGTAGTATCCCTGCAAAAAATCTTGCGATAAATCACTAAAGAGAGCGGTCTACGATTGCTCTCTTTTGTCGACATTGCGGTATAATTGATCCCCTATAGTCCCTTTTGGGTATATTTGGCATCAGTCAGTTTGAAATTTATGTAGTCAATTGAAAAAAAAACAATAAATAAAAAGATGATAAAAAATTTTAAGGACTACCTTTATATAAATCGACCAAAAATAGAAGGCAATTTTTCCTTTAATACAGACATAGTCTTGTTGAATTTTGACTAAAAAACTTTAACAATAGCTCTTGTAAAAGAATTTAGGGACTTAAAAACTATAAAGGTGGAGCGCAATCTTTCAATTTAAGGCAAACCATGTACTTGGGATTAACTAATTGATTATTTAAAGTTTAAACACGCACTCTACCTTTATAATTTTAAATACCAAAATTCTTTTTACAAGAGCTGTTGTTAAAGTTTTTTTTATTCAAAAGTCTGCAAGACTATGTCTGTATTAAAGGAAAATTGGCTTCTATTTTTTGGTCCATTTATATAAAGGTAGTTCTTAAAATTTTTTTATCGTCTTTTTATTTTAAATTTTTTAGTACTGCCTACAAAAATGTAATTGCAACTTTGATTAGTAATTTAAGTAATTCCTAAGTGAAAATTCTTACCTATATTATTTGTTCAAAATAGCAAGATTTAAGAGAATTAGTGGAATTTTCGCTGACAACATTAGCGAAAACAATAGAATTCCACCTCGCATCATAACAAGAGAATTCCACCTCGTTGTCAGCTACTTAATTTGCGCAGCTGAAAATCGTGGTGAAATTCGCATACGCCTGAAAGTCTAAAAGAATCGTGGTGAAAGTCGCGTACGCCTAAAAGTATACAAGGACGTGCATTGAGTTGGGCCTTCACGAGGTGGAATTCTACAACGCCTGCAACACTCAGGAGGCTAGCCATGAAGGTATGACCTAATCTTCTAAATAGTTCGACTTATGCGTTACGTAGCTCAAATTTTTTTGATCAAACAGTGCACTATCACCGAGTTTTAAACTATATTTCAGGTTCCAAGTATCTAGATATCCAGGAAGTTAGTTAAAAATCGATTGCCAGGTTCCCAATATAAAAATAGTTTTCTCAATATCTCGATCCATGCGCCACCCAGCGGAATTTTTTTGATAAAATATTGCATTGTCACCGGGTTCTGACTTACGTCCCAAGTTTCATATCTCCAGCTCACGGGAAGTTACTCGAAAATCGATTGCAAGATTCCCCCGTTTTTCAAAGATTTGTAGTTACCTCACTTACCGCGCACCTAGCGGAACTTTGTTTTCTATAATTGTATTGTCACCAGGCCTCTAACTAAGTGCCAAGTTACAAGTCTCTAGGTAACCGAGAAGTTAGTTAAAAATGGATTGAAAGATTCCCAAATTAAAACTAATTTTCCAATATCTCGATCCATGCGCCACCTATCGAAGTTTTTTTGATAAAATGTTGCATCGTCACCAGGTTCTGACTTACGGCTCAAGTTTCATATCTCCAGCTCACCGGGAAGTTACTCAAAACTCGATTGCAAGATTCCCCTCGTTTTTCAAAGATTTGTAGTTATCTCACTTACCGCGAACCTAGCGGAATTGTATTGCCACCGGGTCTCTTACTATGTGCTAAGTTACAAGTCTCTAGGTAACCGGGAAGTTAGCAAAAAATGGATTGAAAGGTTCCCAATTTAAAATTAATTTTCCTAATATCTGGATCCATGCGCCACCTATCGGAATTTTTTTGATTAAATATTGCATTGTCACGGGGTTCTGACTTACGGCTCAAGTTTCATATCTCCAGCTCACCGGGAAGTTACTCAAAAATCGATTGCAAGATTACCCTGCGTATTTCAGGGATTTTCAGGGATATTCGTTTATCTCGATTCGTCTGCCACCTGGCCGAATTTTGTTTTCCGCGAATGTAGTGCTGTCGACTCGCAAACTATGTGCTAAGTTTCAAGTCTCTGGATCAGCGAGAAGTTAGTTAAAAGTCGATCGCAAAATTTCTATTTTAAAACTATTTTCTGTATATCTTGATCCGTGCGCCACCTAGCGGATTTGTTTTCCACTTGCATTGTAATGTCTCTCAGATCTGACCTATGTTCTAAGTATAAAGTATCTAGCTTAACAGGAAGTTACCGAAAAAGACTTCCGTGGGTCAAAAATTCGTATGGAAATGAGGGGCCAAACATGAAAGCGACTTATTACAAAGGTAGTAAAACATGAATTAAATTTTGTTTTTTTTTATTATTCTACAACACCAAAACGAAAAAAATTAAGAATATTGTATTGGAGTTTAAAAAATTATAAAATTCGTAAGAATTGTCCTACAGTACCTACAGGGGAACAAAAGAGACTTGTGTGACTGTGGCTGCATGTAGAGACACAAAGAGAATATGTCGACACTACCCGTATGGACACAAAAAGGGCCTGTCGGACGCTTTCTATGGGGGATACAAAGAGGAAGTGTCGAACATTACAAAAAGGATATGTCCGACAGTACCCGTAGGGGTATAAAGAGGACCAGTCCTACACTACCCGTTCAGGCATAAACAGGTACAATTGGTCTCCCCATAGGACATGATCAAACCAAAGGGACCACTCCAACCCATATAAAGAGATCAGAACTGGCTATAGTCGCATACTCCATGGTGATTCATTCTGGATTCATCCAAGACTAGTCGCATTTTTTGCAGGGATGTGTTTACATTGATAATGTTTTATGCATGAGATGTTTACTGCTTGAAGTACAAGACAAAGTTGATTCACTGGTTGCTTTACTGAATTTTAAACTGCTGCTCTCGAGTGCACCACTGTTCTAAATGAAATGGAAAATATTTAATTCCTGCTCCTAATAGCTTTTATGCTTCTTCCTTTCACATATCCCCTTTCTCGTATACCACCGTCTTCATTTACACCTTGTTCATCCCCATCACCACTCATTCCTTCAACTTGTTTTGTCTTTTTGTTCCTCTGGTTTTTGCTTTACATAAATTGCTTGAAGTTTTCTCATTAATTGCTTTTATTAAAATGACAAATGTGAAAATGTCATGTGATTTCTGGCCACACGTTTTGATTTATTGGATTAGCGCCTTCATTCATAACGGTACTTTAGCATATTTTAATTACAAGCTCTAGGATAAAATGTTTTATCTATTTTTTGTCTATAAAAATGTGACATAAATAGCCGTTGGATTTATATTTTGCAGATACATTTTTGTTTCGAAAACAAATTGCTTGCCGAGTGTCAAACTGGCTATGTACGGATGGCTTTTTATGGAACTTTGCAATAAATTTCATTATCACTTATTCATCTAAGCTCACGCCCCAGCTGGATAGGACGGCCGGCATGCCAAGAAATCTTTCTATAAGCGCTAAGAAAAGAAATACCAGCGCTGCCTCAGGCACATAATTAAATTATGGCTAAGGAGAGAATCGTTGGTCTACAGTAGGAAAACTCAGCCTATATGAAGCAAAAGTACGCATTAGAAAGACGTTTCGACTTTCAGAATACTTACACCAAGTTCAGCAAGTTCCAGCATGGAACTAACTAAAATATCAAATTGATTCAAGAGGTTGTGTAGCGCAACCCTCTCAATGGGTTCCCAGCAGCGCAATATATAGCTTCTCTAACCCAATTGTCATCCTCACCTACCCGTGGCAAATCCTGTTTCATTAACAGTTGAGGCTCTGGCGACTCCGAACTCCTTATGGATCTACGGACTGGCAGGGCTGTATGGCCTAGAAGGTTTCATGTGGTCATGCCAAATCGTTCCCGAGATGGTCGGGCTAGTGCCTTTATGGTGTTTAGGATAGGATAAGGAGGAAAAACCGTGGCCATTGCGGTAAATGAGAACAAGACTACTACTAGCTGTCAGCCAAAACAGAATGTCTTCTTCGATATAGGTACGAACATTAAGAGCAAAAACAATGTCAGCTTAAAAATCAAACGGTGAGTAACTCTTGCCACCAAGTGGTGCTTTGGACTGAACAGAAATCACACTCAACAAATCGCTCATCATACCTGTCCAGATGTATGGCTTGAAATCATGGACGGTGTCGTGATATGAGAGAGATTGCTCTCGGAGTTTTCGGGAGTGAAGTCCTCCGGAATATTTATGGACCTGTCCGTAATGCTGACGGCACGTGTTGAAGGAGGTATAATAATGAGATGTATACGCTTTTAGCAGATATGACTATGGTGTAACGAATAAAATCCCAAATTCCAGCCAGAAATTATTTCAGTTGATACCGTAGTTTGGACGCATAGGAAGGTGGCAACCTCTACTCAGTCAAGTGCTCCTCCACCAGCCGTTCCCAATTGCTGTCACTAGCGAAACAGGGATAGCTGACGTGACTTGTTATGAAACGGCCAATATAGCTTAGGCGCTTAACCGCCAATTAATGATAATGATGATCCTATTGTGGCGATTATGAGCATCACTATGCTGTTGATAAATAAACACAACACCAAAACCAGCAGGCAGAGAAGAAGTAGTTACTCACACATACACACGCATATGGAAGAGAAGATAAGCATAAACTACAAATATACATGTATATAGCTGGGTAACCAAGCATGAGATAAAAATGTTATCGAACCCATAAAAGCAGTATAAAAGCAGCGCAAGTTTGATTAAAAGACGCTTTTGTGAAGTACGTGATATTGAAGTATAATTGTACTACTCCTAAAATAGTCCAAATAAAGACCATTTTGCAATACAGAATATTTGAGTCATTTACTCAACAGTTCAGCGAATCGAACGTTAGCAGAATGTTCCAAATAAGCAGAAATGCCCAGAATTCGTTGCACTATTTTATCTTTTTATGCTTAGTTGTACGGATTTTAATAGGACGAGGCCAAAGCACTTCGGATTTTACGTTACTTCTTTTACCTTTGCTCCCTAAAAAAATATTTGCTCGTTGCGTTGATACGTACATCTGTTATTTGTTGTAAGGATGAATGTTTTAATCCTCTTGACAAAGCTCTCAAACTGATGTGATTTAGTAAGTTTTATGAGAATAGCTTCAATAGTCTCCCACCCAACTTCCCTCCTTCCCCCTAATCTGTTACCGTGCATAACATGCATTAAAGGAATGCAAAGGAATAACGGTATTTATAGTTTGAAAAATGGACACTCGAAATATGTTGACAATATGTCGTGGTATATATGTTGTTGTTGTCTTTTAGCATTAACACTAGATACGAAGGGGTATGATTGATTTATTTATAATGCATGTCAGAGTGACTGAGAGTTGCTGTAGAGCACAAAAAACATTTGTAGAATTTTATATGAATTAGGTATGTTTCATATTTATAAGCCAGCTGTAATGAAGAGAGCTAAACGCATCAGATTGAGTTTATGTTCCAGAACTCAAGAATTTTTATGCAGCCGGATTTAACGGAGTAAGATTGATAAGTGTCTCTGCAACACCGCCTCGGCACCGCCTGAGCTCCATGGTGTAGCCAGCTAATCCACTAATTTCAAATTTGCGCCAGTTACAATACCCGCAATGTATACTGATCTCTCTGAATTTAAGCTTTTATAAGAAGCTTATAAGGCATTGCCAATTGACTTTAAGCAAGACCAAATGATTGGTAAGGACTGGGAGATCTCCAAGACATTTCAAATCAAACGAGCTTTCCGACAAGGCCACTCACAGGCTTGTGAACTCTGTAGCCTGATCATGGAGAAGATAATTATAGCAGAAGATCCTAACCACGTAGCTAAAATATATTATAAAAGCATAAAATTTTTGGCGTATGCTAAAGGTACGGATACGACCAAGTAATTTTTTAAAGACAAAATCGGCGCATGGGCTCCTCGACAGCCGCTTCACTTCAGACCTGCCCCGTATGGCTTGGAACAATGACAAATGTCGAGGGAAAATAAGATGGCGTTTGGAGTATTCTTGAGTAAAGTTTGTATGGTTCTTTGCGTGATGACAACGACAAGTATCGAAGGAGGTCACGTTATGAGAATTGCAGAAAAACGCTGCGTTTCAGAAAATATTCCTATCGGCAATCAGAGTTGGTAGCCAAGGAAGAGGCAGCCCTACACTAAATTGGGAGGGGCCGCTGGAGGAGGAAGAATTGAGTTACTTTGGTGCGCCCACTTGGCCTGAGCTGTAACGAAACAGCTGTGGCTGGCTGATTTGGATAATGGATGGGTTATAAATATGAAACGCAATTTCACTACGCATTGCTGTGGGTGGGTAGAAGAGTGATTACAAACAATATGCGAGCTGTTAGTTTACAGCTTAGGAATCAATGCAAAAATATGTGAAGAGAGATGGAGAGAGACAGGAAGAGGAGGGGTGTAATAGTGAGTTGGCAATAACTGGTGAGTTGCAAAGTACACAAAAACAAATAAGACCGAAGCATAAAATTATTAAAAGCGAAGAAGAGCGTGGAAAAGCGCCAGCATTGATGGAAGTATGTAGGGATAGTGGATGTTTATGCATTTGTGAATAAACAAAAGCTTACTAAATAAAGCGGCTATGAGAGAGGATTTGAAATACCGTTAAACATAAAGCCAAACACACCTACATATATACATGTACCAACAACAACCAAAAGAATGTTATAAACATGCA
Organism: Eurosta solidaginis; assembly: GCA_029619165.1. Lineage (NCBI taxonomy): Eukaryota > Metazoa > Arthropoda > Insecta > Diptera > Tephritidae > Eurosta > Eurosta solidaginis. The sequence continues at coordinate 30,189 of JARSSU010048967.1, read as the reverse complement.
TGCATTCATTCATAAATGCATAGAGTTTGTACCAGCCTGATGACACTCTTGACAAGAATCGCATGTTTATAAGCATAATCCGTACGCGAATGATGATAAATGGGCTGCAAAACGACAATCTACCAACAAATACTGAACGCTTCAGTGTCATAACAAAATGCCGCAATGGGATGTATGATGATGATGATGATAGTGATGTGGTATGTTTTAAGTGTAGTATTTTGAAAGCGCATAGATGGAAGCACCCACATCCAAACTACAGGAATAGCAATACGAGTACTAAGAAGAGTGTGGCTGAAGTCGAATCGTGGTGGGGGCGTGTTTGCATTATTTGAACGGGTGTTATGTGAATGCATAGCTAAATCCAAGATGAATGATGATATCTCATATTCAATTTCACAATAAACAAGTAAGGAAGGTTAAGTTCGGGTGTAACCGAACATTACATACTCAGTTGAGAGCTATGGTGGCAACATAAGGGAAAATAACCATGTAGGAAAATGAACCGAGGGAAACCCTGGAATGTGTTTGTATGACATGTGTATCAAATGAAAGGCATTAAAAGAGTATTTTATGAAGGAGTGGGCCATAGTTCTATAGGTGGACGCCATTTAGCAATATCGCCATAAAGGTGGATCAGGGTTGACTCTAGAAATTGTTTGTACGATATAGGTATCAAATGAAAGGTGTTAATGAGTATTTTAAAAGGGAGTGATCCTTAGTTCCATAGGTGGACGCCGTTTCGAGATATCCATAAAGGTGGACCAGGGGTGACCCTAGAATTTGTTTGTACAATATGGGTATCAAAAAAAAATTAAAAAAAATTTTTAAGTTAAAACGGTTTTATTGAAAACAATAATTACATGAAATAATAATAATACGAAAAGCTAGAAAATAATTAGGTAGGTCCTAGGTACTAGTCATCACACTCCTTATCAATCTAGGGCGTTGATCAGACAATTAAATACAAAGCGTTGGACGCGTCATATTTCTATTGATAGTCATAAGTAAAATCAACTGAACCTTAATCAGGTTATGCTACGCCTCACATTTTTAGAAATTTCACGCGCCCAACGCTTTTATTTAATTGTCTGATCAACGCCCTAGATTGATAAGGAGTGTGATGACTAGTACCTAGGGCCTACCTAATTATTTTCTAGCTTTTCGTATTATTATTATTTCATGTAAGTATTGTTTTCAATAAAACCGTTTAACTTAAAATTTTTGTTTTAATTATTTTATTTTCAAGTTTTTAGTCTTTATTTAATTGCCTGTTATTTCTCATTCTATTTAGTTCATTTAGTGACTCATTATTACAAGGACTCTTTCCTGACATTTTGTTACAACCTAAGTCCTCAATACATAATCCTTCCAAAGACTTTACTCGACTGCGCCACGTATGCTTGTCCCTCCTCCAACTCCAAAATATTTTGATGTCACTTCTACTGGACTGTATGCAATATTTGTTCCAAATATGAGCAAATCGGGCATCATAGGCGCTTTCTATTCATGTATGTATTATGTGTTCAAATATGGACAAACATCGGACCACAAAATACGATTTTTGTGAATATCTCGATCCATGCGCCACCTAGCGGCGATTTTTTTCACAGGTCAATTTCTATTCTTGCACGTATTATGTGTTCCCAAATATGAGCCAAATCGGACCACAAATGCGAATTTTGCAGATATCTAGATCCTTGCGCCACCTAGCGGAGATTTTTTTTTCACAAGTCGATTTCTATTCTTGCATGTATTATGTGTTCCAAATATGAGCCAAATCGGACCACAAATGCGAATTTTGCGAACATCTCGATCCTTGCGCCACCTAGCGGCGATTTTTTTCACAGGTCGATTTCTATTCTTGCTGTATTATGTGTTCCAAATATGAGCCAAATCGGACCACAAATACGAATTTTGCGAATATCTCGATCCTTGCGCCACCTAGCGGCGATTTTTTCTATTATTGCATTGTCATCGGGTTCTGAACTATATTCCAAGTTTCAAGCTTGTAGCTTATCGGGAAGTTACTTAAATTTCAATTGCAAGATTCGTTCACAATGGCCGGCCTGTCAACTCAAGCTAAATAAAACCGTTTAAAAAAAGGAGCTAATTATTATTTTAAAAGGGAGTGATCCTTAGTTCCATAGGTGGACGCCGTTTCGAGATATCGCCATAAAGGTGGACCAGGAGTGACCCTAGAATTTGTTTGTACGATATGGGTATCAAATTAAAGGTATTAATGAGGGTTTTAAAAGGGAGTGGTGGTAGTTGTATAGGTGGTCGCCTTTTCGAGATATCGCCATAATGGTGGACCAGGGGTGAATCTAGAATGCGTTTGTACAAACGAAAAGTGTTAAACGAAAGGTGTTAATGAGTATTTTAAAAGAGAGTGGGCCTTAGTTCTATAGGTGGACGCCGTTTCGAAATACCGCCATAAAGGTGGACCAGGGGTGACTCTAGAATGTGTTTGTACGATATGGGTATCAAATTAAAGGTATTAATGAGGGTTTTAAAAGGGAGTGGTGGTAGTTGTATAGGTAGCGCCTTTTCGAGATATCGCCATAAAGGTGGACCAGGGTGACTCTAGAATACGTTTGTACAATATGGGTATCAAACGAAAGGTGTTTATTTACTTATTTATTTATTTATTCAGTCTATGAAAATACAGGTCTTACAGACTGCCAATAATGGTAGATACAAAAAATATTAACACAAAGATAACAAAATATACATGAAAATATATGTTTACAATACATAATAAGTTCTTATGACACACAAATTAAAAGCAATTAAATAGCTAACTTTAAAATATTTATAAAAGCGTCCCTACACATAGAAAAATCAAGCTCAATAGAAGATGAAATCCTATTGAATTCATTCAGGGCACGTGCAATTGGCGCATTCCTTCCATAATTGGTTCTAATATTGATACCATAAAACGGGCAAACATTACGAAGATCCCTCCTTGGAACATTAAATTAATTTCCACAAGAAGGTCAGCGCAGTCTACATCTCCGTGGATAATGCCAACCAGAAAGTCAAGGAGAGAATAGATCTCCTGACTTTTTGAACTCGCTCAAAGCCTGTTGATTGAGAAACTGTTGGAAAGGTCTCCAAATGATGGTAGCATACTCAAGATGGGAAACGCACGAATGAGGATTAGAGTACTTTTAAAGTATACGGGTCAGAAAACTCTGAACTATTACGCCGAATGAAGCCTAGCATAGCATAGGCCTTGGCAACGATGCAATGAATATGGTTCACGAACATAAATTTTGTATCAAATACAACCCCAAGATCTTTGATTTTTTCAACAGTCTGCAACGTATTGTTAGCGATACTAAACGAACTGTTGAGGATTTGAACGAGATTTTGAGTAGGTTACGTGGAAGCATTTATTTATATTTAATGAAAGATGAGATCTAATGCACCAGGAGTAAAGTTTATCAATATCAGCTTGAAGATTAATCATATCGTTTGCGGAATTTACAAACAGAGTAAACTTTGAGATCATCGGGCGTACAACAGAAATCTAGCGTAAGAGAAGCATGAGCTAATGTCATTGATGAATAAGATAAAAGTAATGGTCCCAAAATACTACCCTGCGGGACACCCGATGTTGCCAAAAAGGGATCTGATGATACCCCATTAATAGAGACGGCACACCATCTATTACTTAGATATGATTTTAGCCACTGCAAAAAGGTTGAATGAAAGCCAAGGCAGTACAGTTTGTGAATTAGAACATCATGCGATACCTTATCAAAAGCTTTGGAAAAGTTCGTGTAAATACAGTCGACCTGAAGACCAGATGAAAAGGCAGAGATACAATATTCACTGAACTCCACAAGATTGGAAACGGTTAGAGCGACCAGAAACAAACCCATGCTGTCTCGGACAGATCAAGTGCTTCACTGAAAAAATAAATCTTTTCCTTAACAACCGCACTCAAATAGCTTAGAAACGGTGGAAAGCTTTGAAATTGGCCTGTAATTGCAGACATCAGTCTTACTGCCAGATTTATGAATAGGAGTTATCGGGGCGAATTTCCAAGCATCAATAAACTCACCAAAGCTAAGTGAAAAATTGAACATGATCTCTAACGGGACAACTAGGGAAGTGCATCCTTTTAGCAAGGCAGCCGAGAGACCATCAATGTCAGCTTTAGTAGAGTTGCTCAGTTTCGAGATACCACTGAAGATATCTTCAGATGAAATTGACATTGAACCAAAATTTAGGGACGAATAAATTTCAGACGAGAAGTCAGACAGGGACTAGCATCATGATAGCAAAATTAGAACTAAAAATTCAGCAAACGCGTTAGCCACATTGTGGGAGTGTTAGCAGGTCTGTCATTGTAGAAGACGGTGGCAGGCACAGAGGAGCGAGATTTCTTCGACTTAACGTAATTCCAGAATGCTTTCGGCTTATATTCGTCTCAAAGCTTGTAATGTAGTTTCTGTAAAGAAACTTCTCTAGACAGTTGAAATCCTTCACATAATGTTTATATTTGGTAAGAAATAACGGGTTTTTGGTTCTTTTAAACTTTTTGAAGAACTGGTTTCTTAAATTCTTCAACTTTTTTAACCTTGTTGTGTACCATGGCAACCTATATGGTTTCCTTTTCGAAACTGGTACATGCCTCGTACACAGATCAAAGAGAGTCAACTTAAATATTTCAAAGCAATGACCAACATTAGAGATGGAAAGCAAATTGGCCCAGTCTATTTCAGCTAGATCCTGATCGAGTCTAGAAAATCACACTTCGAAAAGTTAAATGAAAAATCATCAATTAAAGAGCGAGCTCCAAACTCATAAAATTCGAGTTTAAGAATTAGAGCAGAATGGTGCATATCCGTCAGAGCGAATGGCGCATGGCACTCAGAAAGATTAGAATTTATGTCATTACTAATAAAAATTAGATCTAATATTCTGTCGAGCCCGTTTTTGAAACTATTGATTTGATGCAAATTTAGACTTAAGATATTATCTATAACGTATACTCAAAAGACTTAGAAATATTATTAGGTAACAGGCCTGACGCAGAGTAACTATGAGACCAAGAAATCACAAAGGTTAAATCCCCTAAAAACACATAAGTGATTATCTCCTAATTTTATTTAAAACTAGGGACGATATATTGTTAACATGAGCTTTGTAAATTTCTTCCAAGCTGTTCGGCGGTATGTATGATGCAACCAGATATAGAGATCCAGACTGTGGAGAACCACGGACATTGACGCAGATCTGGTCAAGGATGGTATCAGAGTTATCTAACATAATAAGGGAGGCATTATACTTGCGTTGGACAGCGATTAGTACGCCACCCCCTCTTGAACGCCCAGTTTTAGTACAATCCCTGTCCTTACGAAAAACGACGAATAGCTTGGATCGAAGAACTCAGCGTCGAAGAAATCCGAAGTAAGCCAGGATCAACAATGACAAAAATATCGTACTCCAATTGGCAACTAAATGCTCTCAAAATGTGCGATTTAGTCCTGATACCAGAAGCATTTTGGAAATACACTTTAAGCAGTTTGTTAATTATGTTCTCATTACTGCTGGAAGCTAGGGGAACTGGAGTTGCTTTTCCACTTAAGGAAAAATGAGTAATGAGTATTTTAAAAGGGAGTGGGCTTAGTTCTATAGGTGGACGCCTTTCGAGGTATCGCAATAAATGTGGACCAGGCGTACTCTAGCCTTTGTTTGTACGATATGGGTATCAAATGAAAGGTGTTAATGAGTATTTTTAAAAGGGAGTGGGCCTTCGTTCTATAGGTGGTCGCCTTTTCGAGGATATCGCCATAAAGGTGGGCCAGGGGTAACTCTAGAATATGTTTGTACGATATGGGTATCAAATCAAAGGTGTTAATGAGTATTTTAAAAGGGCGTGGGGCTTAGTTCTATAGGTGGATGCCTTTCGAGATAGCGCCATAAAGGTGGACCAGGGGTGACTCTAGAATGTGTTTGTACGATATTAGTATCAAATTAAAGTTATTAATAAGAGTTGAAAGGGTATTCCTAGTTGTAAAATTTGAAGGCGTTTTCCAGATACCGACCAAAATGGGACAGGGTGACCAGAACATCATCTGTTTGATACCGCTAATTTATTTATATATGTAATACCTGGCAAGATTTCAAGGGTTTTTTATTTCGCCCTGCTGAACTTTTCATTTTCTTCTACTTAATATGGTAGGCGTCACAACCATTTTACAAAGTTTTTTCTAGAGTTATATTTCGCGTTAATAAAACAATCCAATTACCTTACCATGTTTCATCCCTTTTTTCGTATTTGGTATAGAATTATGGCATTTTTTTCATTTTTCGTAATTTTCGATATCGAAAAAGTGGGCGTGGTTATAGTCGGGATTTCGTTCATTTTTTATACTAAGATAAATTGCGTTCAGATAAGTACGTGAACTAAGTTCAGTAAAGATATGCCGATTTTTGCTCTAGTTATCGTGTTAACGGCCATGCGGAAGGACAGACGGACGACTGGGTATAAAAACTGGGCGTGGTTTCAGCCGATTTCGCCCATTTTCACAGAAAACAGTAAACGTCATAAAATCTATGCCCCTACCAAATTTCAAAAGGATTGGTAAATTTTTGTTCGACTTATAGCATTAAAAGTATCCTAGACAAATTAAATGAAAAAGGGCGGAGCACGCATTATGAATTTTCTTTTATTTTTGTATTTTGTGCACCATTCACTGGAGTTGAATGCTTTGACATAATTCTACTTGATACTACTGTCAAAGATATAAATTTTTTGCAAATTTACTTTAAAATAAAGTGGGCGTGGTCCTTCTACGATTTTGCTAATATCTTACATAAAACAGTTAAGCGTACACATATACGTAAGTAGCAGTAACACGTTCCTGCAAATCTCATCATGATATCTTCAACGACATGCCAATACAGCTTGCAAAACTTTTAAATTACCTTCTTTTAAAAAGTGGGCGGTGCCAACGCCTATTGTCCAAAATTTTAATAACTTTCTATTCTGCGTCATAAGTTCAACTCACCTACCAAATTTCATCGCTTTATCTGTCTTTGGTATGAATTATTGCATCTTTTTCTGTTTTTCGAAATTTTCGATATGGAAAAAGTGGGCGTGGTTATAGTCCGATATCGTCATTTAAATAGCGATCTGAGATGAATGCCCAAGAACCTACGTACCAAATTTCATCAGATACCTCCAAATTACTCAAGTTATCGTGGTAACGGACGGAACGGACGGACGGACATGGCTCAATCAAATGCGATCCTGATGATTTTGATATATGGAAGTCTATATATATCTCGATTCCTTTAAACCTGTACAACCAACCGTTATCCAATCAAACTTAATATACTCTGTGAGCTCTGCTCAACTGAGTATAAAAATGTGTAAG